>CM014093.1:3372846-3562846 GCA_004119915.2 Collichthys lucidus | reverse complement strand
TAAAATGACACACAGAGTGGTCTTTTTTTTTAATTATTCTTTTAGTGTGTGGAAATTGACATCATCTCTGAACATGACCCAGGCAGCGATTAGCTTCACCCCAACCTCATTATGAAGACTATTAAGTTTATATGCAGACATCATTTGTGGGAGATGTTCTTCTCCCTTCAAAGTCCACTCATCTGTTCATGTGATGAACATTTCAGTATGTTTCTTTTACTGAGCTCTACTCAATAAAAGAGTATGTCATAAATTCAGTGTAACTCAACACTTACAGAGGTTGCTGCACGGTAAAAGCTGAACAGCATGTTTGCCTTTCATTTACAGCATACAGGGAGAGTTTGAACAACATCAACACAACTTCTCTTCTCGTTACAAACAGGAGAGCAGACAAAACAGAGGAAGCAACACAAACTGGGAAGTTACATAATATGGTAAATGGACTGTACTTATATAGCTCCGACCACTCAAAGTGCTTTTATATTACATATCTCATTCACCCATTCACACACATTCATACGCCGATGGCACTAGCTGCCATGCAAAGTGCCAACCGCTCATCAGTTTGAGGAGCTTCAACGTGGAGACTGGAGGAGCCGGGGATCGAACCGACGATCATCAGATCAGTGGACAACCTGCTCTACATCCAAGCCATTCAACGTTAGCTACATGATTTACGGTAACCACTGAGTTATGTCTTTCCCATTAAGTCATTCCAGTTGGGAGGGAGGCTGAGTGCAGGACCTAATCGACCGCCAACAGACTGAACAAACTCATTAGAGAGGCAGAGTCTTCTTGCTTCTTGCTCCTTCTCTGTAAGTCGCTTTAGATAAAAGCGTCTGCTAAATGCAATGTAATGTAATGTAATGTAATGCTGGGAAAACTGCTGGCAGTCATGGACAATCCCTCTCACCCCCTCCACAAAACACTGGTCAAGCTGAAGAGCAGCTTCAGCAACAGGCTTTCAACCCGCTGCTCTGAGGAACGATACAGGAAATTATTCCTCCATACTGCAATCACTTTATACCTCATTCAACTCATCTGACTCTGTCAGAGCCATCACAGAACTGGACTCTGTACCCAACACTCCAATACTGGAACATATACAGCATATCATACGTGATATGTGTTAATATAAACCATATTGACATTATATATCATATTTATACAATACTTGTCAATACTATATATTGCAGATATGTATGTATGCACACCTTGCACAGGCTAAATATATGACATTTCTATGTGTACATATATCATTATTATTATTATTATTAATTTATTATTATTATTATGCACTGTTATAATAATAATAATGATGATAATAATAATAATAATAATAATATATAGTACTATATACTGTTATTATATGCTGTTATTATACTGTTCTTCTTATTATGTGTATTATTATTAATATTATTATGTATTGTTACTATTATTATTATATTGTGGTACTATTACTATATATTATGTATTTATTACTATATACTGTTACAGTATATATACAATAGCATTACCATCGTACCATCGGTACTATTGCCATCATCTTGCCACTGCACCTTATCTACCACTGTATCTTGGTTTTTGAAGTGTCCTTATCCCATTCTGTGTTTTTATTGTTATTTTTTCTACCTCAGTATTTTATTCTATTGTATTTTTATTGTATTGAAATAGACCGGACTGCTATGACAACATAATTTCCCTTCGGGGATATATAAAGTCATCTATCTATCTATAATAATTCATAATTAGGCCTATCTGTAACTATGTTGTGTCCTGACAGAGCTGGGCCCTGTGGGTGTAGGGAAGGGGAGGGACGATTACCGTAAATCACGCAGCTAACGTTGAATAGCTCAACAACGTAAATAAGCGCACTTACTCGGCAAAGCGTTCTAAACCTAGCTGCAGTAATGACAGCCACTGTAGCGCTAACGTCACCTGTGTTCATGTCAATAACAACAGTATGACATTAGCTCCGTGTGTAGCTTAGCTGCTGCTTCACCTTAATGTCAGTGTTGATAGCGTTAGCTTAGCTTCCGCATGACAACTTCTTTAGACAACACGAGCGAAGCTAACAGAGCTAGTATGTCAAAGACAAACCACAAAATATAACGACACGACGAAGTTAAAGTGACGTTAGGTGTCATACGTACAGGCTTTGAGTGTGTCACCCCTCCTCACTCCGTGTCATGTATCACCCCTCCTCACTCTGCGGGCAGCTGGAGATAATAAAGGGGGACTTCCGATGTTTCTAACATTTAACGTCAGTCCGGGATTGGTCGTTAAAGGCAGAGCGGGAATCCAACGTTTAGTGTTACTCTAACCGTTCATAGATCCAAAAAAAAAATAACAACACAACATGGACCCGGTCCAGCTGATTCATCTTCCTCTGCGAAGGCTGCTTAATAAAATCATAACAATAACTGCCGCAGGTTGTCTTCTTCTACTAGTCTTTAGTGGACTGCAACTAGCTATAAGTCGCATATCGCCCTCTGCAGGATAGAGAGTGCAGTCTATGCATGTTGACTAGATTAGAAGAGCTTCATAGCTTTTATTGTAATCACTCTGAGTTTACATGTATACGTCTGAAACACAACCACGCACACGAAGGACTTCTAGACATGCAAATGTGGAGAGATGGTTAGTTAGTGACGGGAGCAGTTAGGGGGTTCAATACTTTGCTCAAAGGCACCTCGGCAGTGCACAGGAGCTGAACTGGCACCTCTTCAGCAACCAGTCCACGCTCCATACAGTGGTTCGGGCTGGACTTGAACCATCCACCTTTTGGTTCCCAAGTCAAACCCCTACATATTTATTTATTTATTTATTTATTTATTTATTTATTTATTTATTTATTTAATCTAATCCTCCTAAACACATGACACATTATATGATAAAATTACCAATTTACAAATCAAAGTGGAGGACACTGTACATATATGTAAATACATTTCTAACAATTCTAGATAGTGGATAGTAGAACAAACTAAAAAAAGGAATAAAAATCTATACACCACTCAAAAAAATTAAAGGAACACTTCACACATCAGATCTCAACAGGAAAAGAAATCACACTGGATATCTTTCCTGATATGGACTGGGTTATGTGTTAAGAACGTCAATATATCAACAGTCTACAGAGGGCTGAATTCAAAGACATTCCCCAAATCAGAGCAAAAAAATGATGTGCCAAGCTAGTCTATTTTACCAAAAAATTCTTTGTAGCACCTCATAATAGTACTCAGTAGATTGTATGGCCTCTATGTGCTTGTATGCATGCCTGACAACGAAGAGGTGTTCTATTGGATTTAGGTCAGTCGAGCGTAGGGGCCAGTCAATGGTATCAATTCCTTCATCCTCCAGGAACTGCCTGCATACTCTCACCACATGAGGCTGGGCATTGTCGTGCACCAGGAGGAACCCAGGACCCATTGCACCAGCGTAGGGTCTGACAATGGGTCCAAGGATTTCATTCTGATACCTAAGAGCAGTCTGGGTGGCGTTGTCTAACCTGCAGAGGTCTGTGTGTCCTTCCAGGGAAATGCCTCCCAAGACCATCACTGACCCACTACCAAACCGGTCATGCTGAATGATGTTGACCTGCCAATTCTGGTGTTCTGTGGCAAATGCCAGTAGCACAGGGTCCAGTACAGGACATGGACAGGACATGTATAGAAAAAAAAATGTCAGCAGCCTCCACCTGTAAAACCATTCCTGTTTTGGGGGTCGTCATTGTTGCCTCTCTAGTGTATCTGTTGTTAATTTCATTAAGACCAAAACAGATGAAGATGATTAACAATCCCCCCAGCTACTTACCTGACCAGTTTAATTTCCCAGAAGTTGAATTGACTTGATGCTATAATCTGATTAAAAAGTGTTCCTTTAAAAGCGAACACAGTCTGTCATGGGGATTGGATAGATATTAAAAGATCAGGTATTCCAGTTTCATGTTCTATAAATTACATTTTTTTCCCAAATATTGTACCACAATATGACCTGTACTTGCCTGTTTGTTATGACTGTGTGTTATCACAGTAAACTATCAAATCAAATCAATTTTATTTGTATAGCCCAAAGTACATTTGCCTTGGAGGGCTTTACAATCTGTACAGGGAGTGACACCCTCTGTCCTTAGACCCTCGGTTCGAGTGAGGAAAAACTTGCCCACAAAAACCCTTTAACAGGGAAAAAATGTGGAAGAAACCTCAGGAAGAGCCACAGAGAAGGGATCCCTCTCCCAGGACGGACAGACGTGCAATGAATGTCACGTGTACAGGACAAATCAAAACAAACAATATGGTCAAACAGAAATGTTGGCATCTCAGAGTTATCAGTGCAGCTCAACAATATAGCCATGCTTGAGGAAGTCTTTTGCTCAATGGAAAGCCAAGAGGCTGGAGTGCAACCTTCCAGTGCTGGTTCTAATAGAGCAGTCCAGTTTACTATGCACAGGGCAAAAGTTTACATGAACCTGTTACATGTTGCTCTATCACACATCATACATGTTCTAGTTTACATACCTGTGACTGATTGTGGCATTCGATCTTTTCATGTTTGTCCAGCAGAGGTCACACTCTACACATATTTGTTGGAATCACAGAGCATGAGATTAGATAAAAAAACTTGCATTAAATGTCACAGTGACAGTAATCCTGCATCATGCAAAACAGCAGTACCTCCCTTAAATGGATTGCAGTTTTCATTAATACACCTGTGCGTCTCCTGCTATGATGTGTAAATATATCTGCTGTGCAACCAGTCCTTTAAAATCAAACTGAAATTACAGACAAGTAGTACACAGTGTGCAGAAGGTAGGAAACATACAAAAGGCCTGTAATGATTACAAAAGGTTTAACTCACTAAGCTCCAATGTGTCAAACTAAGAATAAATGTAAGTGGCCTTCACCCTTTTATAACAAAATGAGTTAATATGTGCAAATGTGTGTGGAGGCAGTTTCAAGCCACATCTCATCTTGTTGTGTTAGCCTTGGGGCTATGTTTAATAGCCCCTTCAGCTGTTTGCACAGTCACTTTCACCAATGCTTTATTATTCTTGCCCATCAAGTAAACAGACTGGCTTCCCCAGCGTCTTCTCATATCAGCCTATTCTGGTTAATAAGACTATTAACATAACCAGATAACCTCTGAGACTCTGGATCCCTGAGCAGCACTATCCCAGACAGTAAAACTCGGTTGTGCTTATTACAGACCTCTGCAGGTGTGATGTATGACTGTGGCTCAGGCTATAGGCTTAGTTAGACCACATGAGGCACATGGAGCAGACTATAAATAACCACATAATTAAAGGCGTTGACAGGGAACTGACATTGTGGTTAGAACAGTTTTCCCCTGAGCCCCCCTTTGGTCTTGGAGCACTGCAACCCTAAAAACACTAGTGTATCCTTAGGAGACATGCATATGTAGGCTTAACACTAATAATTTCTGGCAAACTTTATTCTGATATCATCACAGGAGCATTCTTTGATTCCTATTTAGACTCACAGTCAACTAGAGTTGAACTCAAGGCAGTTCAAGGATGATCTTGAGTTACAGTGTTGTAGTGGGTTTATATTTATCATGTTATATTTTTTTTATGTGATGAGCACAGATGGACTGCACTTAGCTGAAGCACTGTTTCCATCTTAACTTACTTTATACTTCATGTGTACATTTTTTAATATTCACTAAAATTTGACACAGCCACACAGGATGTGTAAAGCCTACAGGAGGTCAGATGTGTTCTACAACAAAGCTTACACAGAATTATGCACACAAATTACTTCCGGTAGTTTTAATACTCTGCACAAAGTGTACTTTTATTTTTCAAATATAAGTAGCCTAGATTATATCTGGTCAACTTTTATTACTTTTATTTTATTTCTTTATTTGCTTTCTGGTTAAGTAGACTTTGATAACAGTTCTTTACACTAGACCCTTTTCAGGCAGACATTCTGCATAAGTGGGACAAGCACAGGTGTAACTAATAACATTAACAATGGCTCAATTCCATTAGGTGTCCCAATAAGCCATGTCAGTAAGTAAGCATGTAAAATGCCCCAGAACTGGCCCACCTAAATGTAATGCAGCTGTCATTAATGTTGTTTTCACCTGTACGTTTATTGTGATGACAAGTGTAAATGTCTGCTGTGAAGAGGGTCCATCCAGATAAACAAATCATTGATGTCCATGTAGCTACAGTGTATAGAAGACTGTGTCAGAATGTCATTAATTAATAAGTAATTGTACAACAGGAGTTATTAAACAAATGTACTA
Organism: Collichthys lucidus; assembly: GCA_004119915.2. Classification (NCBI taxonomy): domain Eukaryota; kingdom Metazoa; phylum Chordata; class Actinopteri; family Sciaenidae; genus Collichthys; species Collichthys lucidus. The sequence goes on along the minus strand of CM014093.1, from coordinate 3,556,573 downwards.
ATACCTAAAATTGGTATAATTAGTTGTTAATGAACACTTGTGGTCCTCCACAACAAGAAGTATGACTGTGACTTCCTTTGAACATCCTAAAGTGGGCAAACTGTCCTCCAGCAGAAGTCCTCCATTATCCTGACAGGAGGCAGGAGCCACGCCCCTCTGACGTCAGAGGAAGAGTGAGTTATAAACGCGTTTAAATGGCTGAGCCTGTGCGCCGCTCGAACCTCCACTCTGTGCGGGAACAAAGACCGAGCACGGTGCGGGGACCGGGACAGAGAGGTGACCGCCTGTCAGCGAGCAGTTGCTGTCCGTCCACAGGCGCCCAGGCGTCGTGAATGGGAACAGAGAAGAGGAATTTGCTCACACTGCACGTGTTTTCTCCACACTAGACAAAACCGGTGCGTGGAGCTAAAAAAAAAAGTTCACGGCTCTCTCGCTCTCTGCAACATCTGGCGCGTGCCTGAAGGCGAGAGGAACTCGAGGCTTCATCAACTCTTCAGTCCGACGACGTCCAAGTTCACGGTGAGCTGCGTGCATGTCATTCCAACCGAGTAATAATAATACATGAACATGTTTATTTCACCTCTGTACATTTTCACTTAATATGCTCACTTACAGCCAGTGGGGGCAGTCATTTTTTCATATAAAGACTCATTTGTAGTTTCAGTAGTAAGTGAAAAATACATTTATTTAAAGGAAGTTACCTTTAAAGTTTAAAGGTAAATTGTTTGTCTTACTAAAATTGTAACCACTGTAGTATTAGTCAGAAGTGATAATAATGACTATATTATTATTATTTGTATTGATTTTTGTCCTCCTCTGTAAGTCGCTTTAGATAAAAGCGTCTGCTAAATGCAATGTAATGTAATGTAATGTAATATTATTCAGTAGGAGCAGGAAACGAGAGAAAATAAAGTAAAAACCCAGTGAAATAAGTTGCTTCTCATCAAATATGTTGCTGCAGATTTGTTGACTTCCCTGGTTACTTTTAAAGATGTGAGTTTTGCTGTGCATGCAGTCTGCTTTGGGTCTACAGCGCTGAAAGGGCATCTCTATAATTTGATTGCAGCTGCAGAGAGAACACTTGTGCCTTTGGTGTTAATTAAAAAGAGAGCGCTTTTAATGAAACAGCGTGTGTTCCTCAAGAGGACGGATCTGAATGTGCCTCAGTTTGACCATCACTCTCTGGTGTTTCCGCTGCCTCTGGTCATGCTTACTTAGTAGCTTTCCTCTGATTTGTATGAGCTGAGGTTATTTATTAATTAGACCTCAGACGAGGTGAGCGTGTGCTGGGTGGGAAACCATGATTTAATTAGTGTATGTTTATCAAAAGAAGGAAGTGGGTAATAAAATTCTGCCTGGTGAAGGGGTGTCATTTCACAAAGTTCTATATCTCTGAACGAGGTTGTAAACTGGCACCAAATCACACCTATCCTTCCTCCTAAATGTCGGGAAAACAAGTGTCGAGCCTGTGCGCAAACTTGAAAGCATAATTCATCGTTGTCTTCATGATCCTAGACTTCTCTAAACATCAAACATATTACATTTACACAGAAATAAAACAAATAAATCTGAAAAATAGGCATCATAAATAACTTAAATTGATTATCAAAACTGTGGCATATTAATTTTTAATTAATCAGCCCTTTTTCAGTCCTAATATTAATACACACATAAAATGCATTGACCAATAACTATCTTGAAAAACGTCTGCAAACCCCTGCATGTCTAAACTGTCATTAATTTACTCGTGTTCTATTATTAGACAGAGGACTTGTACTGGATCACTCACCCTAAACTGTGGAGAGTTACACAGTGCCATGGCCTGATACAACCTCTCATCTAACAAGCCTTTTTCCGCACATATAGGTCTGGCAATGGAAACAGATAGCATATTATCCCCTTAAACCCTCACCTCTTTATACTACTGAAGATATTACAGCTGTCACTGTGTCCACAAATATGTTACAATACAATAGTTACTCCTGTGTGTGTGTGTGTGTGTGTGTGTGTGTGTGTGTGTGTGTGTGTGTGTGTGTGTGTGTGTGAGAGAGAGCTTACAGCATGAGAGGCGTCAGTCACTTGCATTCAGTGTGGGGGAAATGAGCCTATTATTGGTTATGTCAACCTGAAACTGCATGCAGTTCATCAGCGTGTCAGTGCTCCAGTAAGACTGTGTTGTGTTTTTATTGACTTCCTCATCAGTTAGTTCATTACCGGGGCAGAACACAAGTATGCTTATTCATGAGCTTTAGTTTTAGACAAAACAATGGGGATTAGAGCATGCAGTATACATGTGTATCTCAGAGGAGTGATCTGAAGCTACAGTCAAGTCAGACAGTTTTTATCAGCCGATACAGGAAGCCACAGAACTGTTTGAAATTTGATTTATAAGTGTTTTTCTGAATATTCAAAGACACTTTACATAAAATATAGCTGCAAGCAGCAATGGGGGGCCTAGCAGCAGAGCAGGCAAGCCTATGCCTGCTCAGGAAGGTGTGATGAGTCCATATACCAAGTTTCGTGTCAATACATCAAGGCATTGCAGAGATATTGACCTACTTCCCGTTTGGCGGTTTTGCCGCCGATTTGGATTGGCTGTTATGGCAAAAGAGTTTTGAGTTCAGACATGAAAGTTCAACCATCAAGCAGCCATGGTCTGAAAACCATATCCATCAAGTTTCATGTAAATCGGACAAAGTGCGTGCCCTCTGTAATCATCATAAGCTTGTTTTTGACTAAATTCAACATGGCCACCAGATTTGTATGCATGGTTGACAGAGATGTATAAAGTACTGGAGTAAAGGAGTGGAGTAGAAGTACAAGTGCTATATCAAAAAACTGACTTGAGTAGAAGTTGAAGTGTTCTTTAAACGCCATACTTAAGTAAAGGACTAAAGTATTCAAAATGTTTTGTACTTAAGTATTGCAAGTAGAAGTATGTAAAAAATTGCTACTCAAATACTGAAAGTAAAAGTACAAGTAAAAGTACAAGTACTGTTGTTTATATTATTTCAAATATTTCTTAAGGCACAACTTCTAATGTTACAGTGTTACAATGTTCATTGTAGAGTTCTATGATTTCCCATTGTCTGTGAATGTGTCTGAATGAATGCTAGAGCGAGGGGGCGGGGCAGCAAGTGAGAGAGCGCGCGCCTGGGTGAGTCAGGTGTATGAAGTACGGCGCACGAGCGAGGTTGATGTGTGAGACCTGGGCTGTGTCTGAAATCACTCCCTAACCACTATGTAGTGCACTATATAGTGACCACGCCATTTTGTAGTGTTGTCCGAATGTTTAGTGTCCACTATATAGTGCACTGAATGTATCCCACAATTCACCGCGAAATGTAGTGAACATCCGATGGTCACTAGCCGAAGCAAGATATCCCATTATGCATTGCCAGAAGTTCTCTGGGCGCGGAAAGGAACATAAATATGGCAGATGGACGGGAGTCAGCAGGGGGTGTAGTTTGACGGAGGATGGTTTATTGAATTAATTAAAGAAAATGATATCTACTCTAATTAAAAAGGCGCTAATTTGACGACATCTTGCTAGTCTTAGAAGAGACACATTTTAAAACTAGGCAAAATGGCTTTCTACATTCATTTTTTAAAAAGTGTAAAACAAACAGCATATAATTAAACATTCCAGTAAATTACACTGTAACTTTCTGTTACTAAAGAGCCAAGAGAATAAAATATAAAAATATGCAAATATAGAAAACAAAACACGAAAATAAAACGTACAGGACAGTAATCAAAAGACTGGAATTTAATAAAAAATGCAGTAGTAAATGGACAAGTATTATGTAAGACGACATTAATGTGGTACGTTTTAATTATGCAACAGCAATGACGTAATTACCGGCGCCAAGAGAAGTGTCCGAACATTTCTTCTGTTAAGCTCACTATATAGTCCACTACATTTAGTTCCCTATGTAGGGAGTAGGGAATGAGTGAGTGATTTCGGACACAGCCCTGGACTGTTCTGTTGGTTTTGTGGCGTGGTTCCGGCCGTCAGTCACCGAGTCCTGAAACCAAACCGATTAGCAATAGATGCAGTTTGTTCAATATTGCCTTGTCATTCATCACGTGTCCGGCTGGTCGCTACAGTAGTAACGAGTAACGAGTCAACACATGAAAAATGTATCGGACTAAAAGTATTAAATTCATCAAAAAATGTAGTGCAGTAAAAGTAAAAGTTGGGGAAAAAATAATACTCCAAAAAAGTACAGATACTGCATTTTAGTACTTAAGTACAGCACTTAAGTAGTTCCACTTCGTTACTATACATCTCTGATGGTTGACCATGGGTCTGTCCTGAATAGGTGTGCCAAGTTTCAAAACTGTTCACCATGGCGTTTTAGGGGCTGCCATAGACTTCAGTTGCAGCAGAAACGGATCAATAATAATAATAATAATAATAATAATAATAATAATAATAATAATAATAATAGGAAAAGCTCCTAACACAATAGGTGCCTTCACAGGTTACGCTGCTAGTCCCCAAAAAACACAATCGGTGGGCACCCAAAAACAGCAAACCAGCAAAAAACAGTACACTAAAAACATATTAGACTGAGCTAAACATTAAAAGAAATTTTAAAAAGGTGTGTTTTGTTAGAGATTTGAATGTTGGAAGGTCGGTACAGTCACGGATGTGTTTGTGGAGAGTTCCAGAGGGAGGAGGGCAGCTACAGAGACGGCTCTGTCACCCTAGGTTCGGTGCTTGGTCCTGGGTGGTGGAGACGGGAGGTTAGCATCAGATAAAGAGCTGCGGGATGGATTGTGGCGATAGAGCAAGTCAGACCCTAACTGAATAATTGGATATTCATTTATCCAGAACTTTGCTCACAGGGTCATGTTGTCTGACCACATACACTTTTATCTACAACTGAAAACAAGAATGTTTTTGTCAAAAAGAGGCTAAATTACCAAGTAGAAGTTAATTTTGAGAATACTCATTTTTTCCTAGCTTGACTCACAGTTTGACTGGTCATAATAAGAAAACCACAGGTATTACTGATCACATTAACGATCAGGGTTGTAAAATCTCAAACGGCCTGATTTAGGACAAACTGACTGAAATGGTATTTGCCATTATGAGCTGTTCTGGAATATGAAAACGAGACAAGAAGCAGCTCTCAGCGATGTTAACCCTTTAGTGGGTGGTCGGGACAACATTCAGTTAGCATTGTTAAAAACATTTCTGTAAAGTGAATAAACAACGAGCCCATCATTCTCTTGTTTTATTAGAACTCTAATATAACTGTATATATTTAATATAAATTACGTGTTTATCACATCACATCCACTGTGTTAGCGAGGTAGCTAGTTCAGTTAATAAGGTCAGAAGAGTATGAAGCCTAGTTTTGATTTTTGCTTTGTTACAGCAGAACTGCCACACTCACTCATTAAACGTGAGACTCACGCAGTCAACACAGATCACACATTCTCATACCGACAATTGGAGAAGCTTACAGAAGTATAATTCTTTATGATTGTACTGGTATGATCATATGTGACACTAAATTGAATTGATTGAGCTAACTAATGATCACCAAACACATTATTAGTCTACTGGATCAGATTGTGAGCTTACATTCATAGCTCTCTGTCTTTGACCTTTTTAAATCTCTAACTATATTTTATCGTCTCCAGTTGCTGGTCGCTGTGTTTTGTCCCCCGTCACAATAAAGCTGAACACATTTTTAAAAAATGTAATATAGGCTACATCCACGTCATCCTTAATCCAGTTTATACAAACATTCAAGAGCACCGCTTCTGGAGTATGTTTTTCACTGGACAGAAGGATAATAAAAAACTGCAATCTCAAATGTAGTCTACACACAGCTATATTCTGTACTGTAATAATAGTAATTACAGTTTTTACAAAGTGCTTTACAGAGCCCCACCAGAAGGTCACACAGGATAAGATCCTGAAATGTAAAAAACATAAAAAACTAGGGATGCACCGAAAATTCGAAATAGTGGCGTGACGCAATTGATGCAATGAAACACCGTGCGCGGTGAGCTGGCCATGATTGCTGATTCTTTTCTCATTCACACACAATGAACCCACGATGCAGGATATAGGAAAAACACAGGCAAGAAATGCATCATACACTGCTCTTTAGCGAAGCTATATACTTCTCTCTAAACTACAGCGTCTCACACATGCAAGGTGCGTTCAATGACCGTCGGAATGACTATGATGCGTTCAATAACGTGGGAAATATAATGAAACTAAATGTATTTCTTTAAAGAACAAATTAACAGTGATTAAAACAACATGGGCTTTCTAATAGTATAAATGAAATAATAATTATACTAACTGAAAATTCTACTGGAATATTTGAAAGATATTAAATAAACATTAACTTTCTTTGAAAAAACATGTCTACAAATTTATTCTAGGCTATTTATGAAATAGTAAAAAAAATAATGAAAAATTTAACAACCGCATTTCATATTAGGTTTCGGTATTCGGCCAACCATTTAATTTTTATTCAGTTTCGGTTTCGGCTGAAAATGTTTATTTCGGTGCATCCCTATAAAAACTGACAGATTCAATGATAAAACACATGATAAAAGAACAATCAAAAAACGTAGAAGATTGACATAAGAAATAAAAATAAAAAAGAAATAAAAGATACAATAAAAAATACAGGAAGTTTTCAGTCCTGAGCCTCCTGGAGGAAGTCGTCTGTAGTTGTAGACTGACTTACATGAGAGCCTGTAGACTTTACCTCACTGTAGAATTTACTCTAGACTTTACTTTACTTTACTTTAGACTTCACTCTACTTTACTGTAGACTTTACCCTACTTTACTGTAGACTTTACTACAGACTTTACTGTAGACTTTACTTTACTGTAGAATTTACTGTACACTTTACTGTAGACTTTACTTTACTGTAAACTTTACATTACGGTAGACTTTACTTTACTTTACTGTAGACTTTACTGTAGACTTTACTTTACTGTAGACTTTACTGTAGACTTTACTTTACTGTAGACTTTACTATAGACTTTACTGTAGACTTTACTGCAGACTTTACTGTAGACTTTACTTTAGACTTTACCTTACTTTACTGTAGACTTCAGTGTAGACTTTACTTTACTGTAGACTTTACTATATACCTTACTGTAGACTTTACTTTACTGTATACTTCACTGTAGACTTTACTGTAGACTTTACTTTACTGTATACTTCACTGTAGACTTTACTGTAGACTTTACTTTACTGTATACTTTACTATATACCTTACTGTAGACTTTATTTTAATGTATACTTCACTGTAAACTTTACTGTAGACTTTACTTTACTGTATACTTTACTATATACCTTACTGTAGACTTTATTTTAATGTATACTTCACTGTAAACTTTACTGTAGACTTTACTTTACTGCAAACTTTACTGTAGACTTTACTTTACTGTAAACTTTTCTTTACTGTAGACTCTACTGTAGACTTTACTTTACTGTAAACTTTACTTTACTGTAGATTTTACTGTAGACTGTACTTTACTTTACAGAATAGTCTGTAGACAACTTTTACGAGCGAAGATGCTCATTTAAGTCTTGCAGTAAACTGTGACTGTGCGACAGTGACCACAGCAAATACTAATTTGAGCTTCAATGCAATGAAGTCACAAGTTATATGAGTAAGTGTTGCTCATAGAAACTGTGTCAGAGGATGGATCACACAATATAAATTAATCTCAGGATTTTTAAGCACAATCCACATGTGGAGGTTTTGCACGTCTGTTCCAGACTTTTACAGCACTGAAGGAACAATTCTGTACATGTAGGTGTAATTCAATATGGACAGAGGGCTTAACATGTATTAATATGAAGAATTTCATGATTCCCACCAGTCTTGAAATTCTTAAAGTTTGTAAATTTGAAGGGGGTAACATGTAGGAATTAAATATTTCTTAAAAATACACAAGTCATTCAAAGTGCTTGAATTTGCAAGAATGGAAATGAAAATTCTTTTGATATTTTCTAAATGTAACGTTGGTACATAGGCGTGATTCTGCTGTCTACATGCGTCTCCTGCAGTCGTGTTGATGTGCCACCTGCCTTCGAAAGCGTGACGTGCGCGCACGGCTGACTGAAGTTGAATGACACCAGTTAAACAGCGGCAAGCAAGCGAGAAAGCTAACATTAGTGAACCTTCAGCTATGCCTGAAAGCTTCTGTGACTCGTGACTCACCAAAGACGTTTACAAAGTCATTCCAGACAGCACACTGAAGCCTCTCTCTGTTTCATTGTTGTCTGTGAGCTTCTGTAAAGCTGCTAGTCATCATTATAAAAAAATCTTAGCAATTTAAGGCTTTGGGCTTAGAAATTCCTTGAAAAGTCTGTGAATTTGATGTTTAGGAAGGTATGAATATGAGAGTTGAAGAGATGAATGTTCAGTGATAAAAGTATTATCTTTCTCTTGATATATTTCTTTGATTAAGTAGGGTGGATTCAGTGTGCCCAAGTTCTATGCATGGAAGAATTATAGATTTAAGTCAAATACTTCCTCCTTATTCAGCAGTGTACAAGGTTCAGTTATTTATCATACTACGACACAAGAGTGTACAATGAAATGCAAGTTGTAGGCCTTTCATCATACAAAACAAATTCTTCAATATTTTTTTGTCCTACCTATTTCAGTCAGATTCAATAGAATAATGCCATGGACTACTTATTCTTGAAACTTTCTGACCTCTGGATAGCCTGGAATTCCAGTCTTTGTTCACTCTCAAATAGCAACATCGCTGCCTCACTCCCTGAGACTGATGATCAAGGCGTTGCATTGCGGGAGATGATTAAATGCAGGATTTGCATTTTAATTGGATTAGAATTGTATCAGAGGCTATTTGGCAGATTGAAGCGTCTTGAATTAACACAGGTGTTTGCATGATGATTACATTGGCTGCTTTTCTGCAATCATTTTCACACATGGCCAAGAATATTTAACTTGTAGATGAAGGTTTGTTGAAGGATGTTTGGATTTAAGGATTTGTTATGGTTCAAGGTTCTTTATTTGTTATTATAAAATACAGATTTGTAGCCCTTTACTCACACAGAGAAATGTATGGAGAGATATTTAAGTATCTAAATTAGAGAAGAATATAAACAATAAAACAGGCCACCATAATTCTTTATGGTGGAGTGTGCTGCTTGGTCTGTATCATCCTTTAACTCATTAATATTATTATGTGTAAAAACTTGGGAAGTATTCCAAGGAGATGTTTGTATCCTTGTAGATATAATAAGATTACTGCAAGTGAATGACAAAAGGAGAGACGAGCCACAAGGCAGAGGTAGTCGTCACGATGGTACATGAGCTCAAACTGCTCTCACTTTATTTCACAGGGGTGGAAGCTGTTGTATTATGCAGACTCGGCCCGCTAATTGATTTCACGGCTGGTGATGTGCTGCCCAAAGGAATCTGGCACTAAAGACAGGAAATGGATGGGGGGGGGTGGACAGCAAGACCATTGAGGCACAGGGTGACATAAAACATCCTGTGTTCTCTGTATAACTCTAGTAAAGTATTACATTCATGTTATGTAATAACCACTCACTTTTATTGCTTTAATTCAGTCGTCACAGACAGATGACAGGATAAAGTCAGAGGCTGAGCTTCATGATGAATTCGGCCAAATAATTTCACTCGGAGACATCAGATCAGTTCAGCATCGGTGGAACGGTGTTAAACAAAGATGAAGTGCTCTGAATGTGTCACTGCAAGTGTTGTGTTTAATACAGCTTTACATACACATGGATAGATTTATAAACACTGTATCATTATATAATAATATAAACTTTAGAATAAGAATTAGTGTTCACAATCAAAGCATGAGTAACTCGGAGAAACACAAGCTGCCCGACTGTGCAGTGTTATTAGTTAATAACGTGGTTCCTAAGATTGCAGACTGGGGATTGGTGAGTTGTGGCAGGTGCCCCTTCAGTCCTGGTTCTTCAGGTCTCTGAAATGCAGGAACAATGGTAGCCACACCTCCTCAGCAGGGACCAATCAGGGCAGGGCACCCACACACCTAGATAGGCATACTTAAATATCCAGGGCACGTTGGCTGCAGCTATAACCGAACCTATACTATTAAAGGGTTTATTCATGTGTTATAAGGTGTCAATAGATGGTGGTTTGCATGTCTCCAGCTTTCCAGGAAACTGAAACGTTTAGGTAAACTTCCAGCATCTTAGTCAAGTCCAGCAGTCCACCTCTGGTTTATCAAGCTAAGCTGTCATCTTTTTCAATCTATGCATGATTCAGCTGTTTGTGTCCTGACACTGATTGACACTGATGATGAAAATATTCACTAGTTGCAGTCCTAACTGAGTTCTTCCTTAACTGCTGAGGTAACGCTGCCTAAAGGGATGCACGATATATAATGGAGCCAATAAATTAGGTAGATTGGAAAAGAGCAAACTATTAAAACACCTTAAAGTGATTTCAGCCCCTAAAGAGAGAATTTAATGCTAATAAAGGGAACATCGGGATTCAAGAGCTTTAATTCCAACGTTTAATTTGTGAATTAAAGAGCTGGACTCTCAGTTCATTCATGAGTAAGCCTCCACTAATAGGACGGTTCGGTCTCGGCACATGAGGCTGTTTGTGGTTTAAATGTAGCCTTGGGCTTCTTAACATGATGTTCCTGTGGCTGATTAGAGCCAGGTGTCTCCTCTACAAAATGTGGGTATTGAGGGCAGCCCGCTTCACTGCAGAGGACCAGCTGCTGCAATCTCCAATAATCTTGTGGGAAGGCTAGTCGTAAAGCTAAACATGCCCTTGCTGAAATTAGATGCTCTAGAGGACAAATTGTGCTGCTGTTGCTCATTTGGAAAATGAAATCTAGCCCTGCAATTATTTTATGTTGTTGTTGGCGCTAATTATAAATCATGGAAGCGGCTGAGGAGGCAGTGTTGCTGACTCATTGCTGAGTAGCACACAGTGCTATGGCTGTACTCTGTGTGATTCAAAAGCAATATTATTCCCAGCCGTGCATGAAATCAGTTCAGGTTTGTAATGGAAAAATGAAGAAAGCAGTAAATGCTGCCTGATGGCATAATGTGTAACACTGTGTCCACCAACAGCAACCGTACTCAGAGCATTTACTTTAGAAAGTGTTTTTTAATAAATTAACTTTCCATGACGTTTGAGAGAGATGATGAAGAAGTAAGCAAATGAACTACATTTCCAGAAAGTGTGGGCCTCTGCATCCTGTCATAGAGCAGCCAGAACATTTGCTGGAGCACCGAACGCTGCACAGCTTCAAAGAGTCGCCTCTCGGGACGTATTATCAAGTAAAAATAGGAGTTATTTGTAAGCCCAGAAAAAAGTGTGTGTGGTTTTGTTTGACTTGGACACAACTCTGAACTTGTTTGGTGTAAAACAGCGACTCTCTGATGGGAGTGTGTGTGTGTGTGTGTGTGTGTGTGTGTGTGTGTGTGTGTGTGTGTGTGTGTGTGTGTGTGTGTGTGTGTGTGTGTGTGTGTGTGTGTGTGTGTGTGTGTGTTTTCCTGTTGGGGTTTCACATTCCCATACCCCTGCAAGTAAATAACCCCAAGCTTTTTACCAGGAAGTTCCAAAACCAATCGATTGGATCTGGTTCCAAGAGCTACAGGGCTGTGTTCATGTCCCTCTATCTTTACATCCACGGTACAGTTAATGTGCAGCATGGGATGGATTAACTGAGGGTAAGATGTGAGAAGTTAAATAAACTGTTGGTTTATGTTTCTTCCTAATGTGTTTCCTAAAAGAAACCTCTTCACGTTGGGTGTAGTCGCAATGAAGAACGACACAGTCAGACCCTCAGAGACGTCACCTTGGGCACAGTGAATTTGAAATGAGCATTTTCCATAATATCATACATGTTTTATACACAAAACACAGGGCTGAACCCGATTCAGGTGATTCAGAGTCGGCACATATTCACATTATATCTTGTATTTTTTTGTTCAATTCACCTAACCTACGGTTAAAAGAAATATATTGTTTATGACCTCCATCCAGTTATACAGTAGATCAGTCTAACAAATCATCAAAATGAGGCAATTTCTTTCGGCGCCATCTGCTTGTTGGTCGAAAGTCACGATCTAGATGAAGCCAGCAGCTCATGTCACAAGATAATGTAGTGTTTGATAGGTCGGGTTCACACCCAATATGTAGCTTCACATTGACCATAAACAATATCTAATGCAGCATGATTCAACCGATTACCATACCTCCAGAGAACATGTATATACAAACGTAGCGTAAAAATAGACAACAAACAGCTTATTTACTCATTCGACAAGCACATAAAGAAAAATGATTAAATCTGACCAAATGTGCAATCCTTTAACAAAGTCTGGCTGGCAAAGCGCTTCTGAAACACCCCGGTTGGTATATGAAGCCACGTAGGAGAACGGACCAGAACAGCGTCACGGCAGACAGAGATGTGCACGGTGGGATCAAGGAGTAAGACTCATGTTGTCAAGCAGTCAGAAGGAGAATGGGTCCTGTTTGCAGTTCAGCTCACCATGGGGCGTCTCACCTGTATGGCTGGTGAAAAATGGACAGTAGAGGAGGTGGTACCAGCGTCTGGTACAAAAGCTGAGCTAACCTTGCTGAGTTGAGATCATTGCAGCAGACAACTGAGTTTTCAAACACAGTTTGTAGTCAGTTATCCAGAGATAGCGATTTGTATGACAAAGTGCAAGTTGACCGATCGATGTTTGGTGGCAGCCCTATGATGAAACAAAATGTGACATGCACGACAAGTTCTCATTCTGAGTTCACACTTCAATAACAACAGTTTTTTCTTTAAATTATGACAAACTACAACCCTGATTCTAAAATTGAGTTGGTACCCTGTGTAAAATAACTGTGACAGACTAGGGATGTAACGATACATCGTGACACGATTAAAATCGGTACAAATGCGTGACGACTCGCACCGGTTCACAGAAAAAATGAATCGCGATTCTTGGCGAATGCGAGAGTAAGTTTTTTTTAATTAGAAATAGGTCACGTTGTGGCTGCAGCTTCCACTGCCGCGTCTGCCTTTCTGTGTCTCACACACACACACACCCCTACACACACGCGCAGTAGTGGTAGTCGGCGTCAGGCCTGACTGTACAGTAAATGATACCATAACACAGACCCTCCAGAAAATTCACGATGTTGCGATTTGCAACTTCAACGCAACTTCAGTGAATCCCCGTGAATTCAGGGCGGTGTTGCAATTTTACCAATCACCGCAACTTCTCCGCAACTTCCGCGCAGTCTGCACGGGGGACTAAGCACGGGTCAGGGACGGCCGCACGGTGCGGGAGGATCCCCTCGTGGGACCTCTCCCCGGCGCCGGCTGGCCCCCGCCGGGCGCATTTCCTCCGAGGCGGTGCGCCGCGACCGGCTCTGCGTTTACAGCGCCCGAACCTGGCCATTTCCCAGGGCCGTGGACTCTCATCAAAGGGTTAACGAGCTATCATCTTAATTGTTTTTATTTTCAGTTAGCTCATACTTCAAGCTGAAAGGTAATGGTCAGATCAGCTGCTTGCTGGCAGCCCTAATAAGAACACAAACAGTTTGAGAGTTTCTGTAAAGAGAGATTTTTTTCCTACAAATAAAAAGATAATTTTATTTTGTCAGAATTTGTCTGTAGCTCATTTTGATTTTAAAAAATCGTGAAAAAATCGTATCGTGAACAAAAAATCGTGACTCGAATCGAGTCGTGAGTTGAGTGTATCGTTACATCCCTATGACAGACTACTTTTCATCCTGTATTTATTGAACACAATACAAGATATTTATTGTTCAAATTGATAATCTTATGATAGGAGCAACAAAAGACTGTGAAAGTTGTGTAGTGCTCAGAAAACATGTGCTGAGCTTACTGATGGATAGTAAATAAATAGAAAAGATAGTAAGTAAATAGAAAAGTGGTCTGATGAGTCTACATTACAAATAGTTTTTATACATGTATATTTCACAAAAATTCAGCAGTTTGCAGCAGCTTCTCATTTCATGCTGCTAAATCTTGAAGTGTCTCCACTAAATATTTTTCCTTTCCCGCCTCAACTGTTTGTCCTCTCTCTTTTACCTTTTGCCCTGACTTCAGATTGCTATGGTGAACAACAGGGTGGAGGCACCCACAGTGGCAGTGATGGGCGGCGGTGGGGGTGCAGTCGGCAGGTCGTGCGCAGGATGCGGAGGTCGAATCGCAGACCGCTTCCTGCTCTTCTCAATGGAGCGATACTGGCACACGCGATGCCTCAAGTGCTCCTGCTGCCACGCTCAGCTAGGCGAGTACAGCAGCACCTGCTACAGCAAAGGAGGCATGATCCTCTGCAAGAACGACTACATCAGGTGAGCCCCAGACAGCGGCCTATAAAATGTCCAAAAATAGTGTAAAATGTCCGTTTAAGTCCAAGGTGATGTCTTCTCTTTGCTTCTTTTCTCCAACCAACAGTCCAAACCATGAAGATATTCAGTTTATTGTCACATAAGACAAAGAAAAGCTGCAAATCCTCATAAGTGATAAGCTTATTAGGATTAGAACAGTAGCATGGGCATCGTGTTGGGGAACAGGGTCAAAAATGCAAAAGCTATCAATGAAGGTCATGCTAAAAATGGTATAGTAAACATAGCAATAGTAAACATGAGTGCGCCTGTGTCTGATTCTTTGTAGACACTGTACCATTTATTATGAGGCAGACTGGTGTAACACAGATGGAGATTTTGTGGGTGCCCACGTCTCCAGGGCAAACACAGGGCTGGATGTGGAAAGCCACAGCTCAAGGCCTGCTGAGGAGGAACTGAGACACAGCAGACTTTGTATATCAGGCCAGTAATAATACAGTGGCTTTTCAGGAACCCTCCTGAAATAAATAGAGCTCACACTGTACGCTCAGATTACACCGCCATCTGCAGCAGGATTCAGTCATGAGAGGTCTCTGTGTTTTTGAAAATCCACATTTAGTCCACAAGTAAAGTGGGTCAGCAATACGGATGTTTATTCAGGTGCCCTTTAAAATGCTGCTCATTAATATCCATGTGGTATTAACAGTGACACTGTTCCATATTAGCAGTTGGATGTAGATAGATCAGCCCGTCGTTCTAAACCAAAAACATGACAAACCTCTGGTTGTGCAGGGACCAGCTCAGTTTTTAACTGCATTTAACTAATTTCAATGTTTCTCAATAAACAATGGCCCACCCCCAATGACAGTATAAAGAATGGCCATTGCCTGCGTGACGTCACCCACAGGTTTCTTTGAAGCTTAAAGTCTGTGGCTTTGGCCACCATGTCCTGCCTCTTTGCTTCCCGGGTAATCTAAATATCTAAAAAAGACGTGGACCATCAGCAGACCTGAGTGACGCCTGTGTGCTCAAACAAGCTATCTATAACGGCATCCACCTGTCAATCAAATCGTCTACGCTCTTTATTCTGCATAACTTTAAGCCTTAATATAGTTGAACAGGTGAGTTGTATATACATTCACCCTCAGTACAGTTGTCATGAACAGAGAAATTAACTATAGAGACCAAAACAGTTTTTTTTGTACCAGGCTGTAAACATGTTTATTTCTGCTGTGAAGATGGACATTTGAACATGGAGACTTATGAAGACTGACTCAGTTGTGGAGCCAGCCTCAAGTGGACGTTTGAGGAACTGCAGTTTTTGGCACTTCAGCATTGGCTTCATTTCCCAGTCACGGAGGTTGCTAGTTGGGCCCAAGCCTAATAAAACAAGACGTTTTGGTCTGATATTACTGTAAGCCAAAGACTGGACTGATGTACATGTCAGGGATAGAGTTATTCTAAGAAGGAAAAATGCTGCGCTCATTGTTTATTCACCTCATTACTATAAAGTGATGTGTCATTGCCAAGCACAGGAAACAAAAACACGTGTAGTTGCATGATTAGATTTTTAAGGATCAGTGTGGTCCAATCACAGACAATGAGAGCTAACTCAGTGAGACCCAATACTGAGCTTAGGTGCACCTACGGCCTGGTTCGGGTTAGGTCCCCACATTCAGAGAGAGACCCCGACCCCAAACTGGTCCAGTAAGTGTCACAGCGCATCGCTTTCACAAGCCGTTGTAATGATGACAGAGGCCTCTATTAAATCTTCAACTTGCTGCAGTTCAGGTGCTGACATGCCTCTAGCACTGAGTGCTGCTGAGTGCTGTCACATTCAGAGAGCACAGAGATGACTTCTTCTGTTAAATGTGAAATGTGCTTTTTTGTTTAAAGACATTGTTTAAAGTTTAGACCCGAATGTGCATGCGTGTGTGTGTGTGTGTTAGAGCTGGGCGACGAAACCAACTGACCTTTTTCTCAATAG
Organism: Collichthys lucidus; assembly: GCA_004119915.2. Taxonomy (NCBI): domain Eukaryota; kingdom Metazoa; phylum Chordata; class Actinopteri; family Sciaenidae; genus Collichthys; species Collichthys lucidus. Next base: position 3,540,222 of record CM014093.1, on the reverse strand, counting down.
CGATCTAACAGCCTATCACACAGAAGAGACAACAGCGACTAAATCTGCAGATCAGGATCTTTTTTTCCCATTATATGTCGTCCTGTATATACTTGATGCAATGCATTTGAAAACACACCATACACCAAATGAAAGTTGTAGGCTTGACCAGTATCAAGTTATTATTATTATCAGTCCAGAAGTTTGACTACTAATAATACTGTCAACAATTCAGACGCTTCTATTAAACTGATACAGAGCCGCTGTGATGAGGTGTACACCCTCAATGTGGGCAGGTAACAGCATGTGAAACTATGTGTCATCATCTTCAGTATTTTAATCCAGATTGTAAAGAAGAGCCAGCCAACATGGATGAAACTCATCAGCTTTGTTCAGACAACTGAGATGTCTGCATCAGATGCGTGTCATCAGGTCGTTCCATGTCTCCTCATTAGTCAGAAGTTTTCAAACCCAGCATAGACTTATACGTATATCAGCCAGTGTCAGCCAGGCACATGCTACAATGACATCTATCACCAGCACCTCAGCTTTGACCCCTTCATATGCAGTAATAACATGGTGATCCCATTATCAATTCTGCTCATCAATCTCATTCCTTATTGATTCAGTATGTAAAAAGAACAGAGGCATGCATGATATTTACAATCTGTATTGGACGTGCTGCTCGGTTGGGGAGCAGTGGCTCTTGTGTGTTGATTGTCATGTCGTTCCTGGAATGTAAGCCCATGTTGTGTAGGAAGATGTTTCAAAATATTCATAGTGTTTCCACCCTGACTTGAAATTATCCATTTTGCTGACATTTATTATCTCTCTTATCATCTTTCTTTGCTTTAGAATATTTCTTCCACTCCACCATGATTCCATTCCGCAACAGTCAGAAAAAAAAGCCGACAGTGAAGAGAGGAATCAATAAGTTCAGAGGCACACGACTCCAGTGGATCAGACTATTTTAAATCCCTACTAGACCTAATAACCACATTACATTATTCAGACATTTCGCACCGAGGGCAAGATGCCAGAATGGTCGGGGTGTTTCTGTTAGATACAAATAAAATCTTGGAGGTCTGGAAATAATGCACACAAAACTCAAGGTACAACACAACAGCAAATCCAAGTGACAACACATGAACCAAAGCAGACAGCAGTGAAGATGACAAATCCTACAAACATGAACAATGATGAGAACTGTGATAACACAAGTCTATGAACAGCTAAGCAAGCTCTCAACATGTTGTTCTTACAAGATCATTGGGATTAAAAACGGCACAAAGGTTAAATTGAATGTTGTGGGGGTTTGTTATTGATTGTTGGTCATCAAGCAAATTAAAACTAAATGTATTTAAGTCTTATTTCTATGCCATGCACACCTATTTATTTGATGGATCATTCACTGAGCTGGTATGAAGCTGTTATGTTGACGACAGACTTGTGCCGTGCTTTTGTTCGCAGGCTGTTTGGACACAGCGGAGCCTGCAGTGCATGTGGACAGTCTATACCTGCTAGTGAGATGGTGATGCGAGCACAAGGCAACGTATACCACCTTAAGGTGAGTGTGACAATGTAGTCGCTTTGACATTTACATCACTCCATCATCATGAAGTTACCAGTGAACTGATTTTGATAATAACATGGTCACATATAATACAAATGACACTGTGTTTTTTCCCTGTAGTGTTTCACCTGTGCAACCTGCAGGAACCGCCTGGTCCCTGGTGACCGCTTTCACTACATCAATGGGACTATTTTCTGTGAACATGACCGGCCGGGAACAGGTCTGCTCAGTGGACATCCAACACCACTGCAGGCCAACAGCATGATGTCTGACCAGAAGGTGAGGGGCTGTGTGATGTTGAACTTTATGCAAAAGACTGTTAACAAAATATCAAATCACATTTTATTTGCATAGCCCAAAGTCACAAAACACATTTTGCCTCAGAGGGCTTTACTATCTGTACAGGGAGTGACACCCTCTGTCCTTAGACCCTCGGTTCCAGTGAGGAAAAACTTGCCCACAAAAAACCTTTAACAGAGAAAAAAGATGGAAAAAACCTCAGGAAGAGCCACAGAGGAGGGATAGGGAGTTTAGTTAGTAACATGCATTAATGAGATATGTATGTTTACAGATGGTGGTGGTAATAGTGAGAGAGAGAGAGATTTTTATTTTACACAATGAGCAGATGTGAGATCATCAGAGAGTTGTTTGATTGATCATCTGCTCCAGGCACAGTATGTCTGAGCACAGCCATGAAGTACAGGGTAGTACACGCACCCAGCCACCCGCTCAGTCTAGTTATTGCTCTTGAAGTTCACAGGGAGTTCTATATTTTGTAGTTTTCCCTGTGATGTCCTCCATCTAATAGACATTATAGCTTTACTTGTTGTTACATTAGCCGTTAGCTTCTTTAGCAGAGCTATGCAACATCCAGTTGTAAATTCTATTGCGGAGGACAGACAGCAATGGCATCTATTCTTTCAACTGGCAGTATTCTCTGCTAGCCTCACTTCATTTTTCTTTTTTAAGATTTTTTGGGGTTTTTTATGCCTTTAATGATAGTACAGCTAAAGACAGACAGAAAGCAGGGGGCAGAGAGAGGGGGAATGACACGCGGTAAATGGTCCGATGCAGGATTCGAACCTGGGCCAGCTGCAGCGAGGACTACAGCCTCCACACACGGGGTGGCCGCTTAACCCACTACGCTACCGACCACCCCAGCCTCACTTAATTTTAACACCCTGCTCTTACTAAAATATCTGGTTTGCCTAAATCCATGTGAATAGGAGGGCTGTGTCTGTCTAAGCAGGTGTGGTGTTACCATTGACAACCTTCTCTCTCCAATGTTCACAGGTCTGCTGAGGAAGAAGATGGACAACCAAATGAGTGCCTTCTCCCCCCGCCTTTCTCCTCTGTCTCTTCTTCATTCCCCTCTTCTGCCTGTAAATCCTGCCATGACGCCCCCCATTTTGATGGACTGTGACTCCACAGACTGGATGTAGTCAGTATTTCTACAGGTCCTGTGGAGTGTTGAGGATGCTGAGGATTTATTTATGCAGTAGACTGTTGTCTATTGTGAACTATGGCAATATTACTGATAAGAACTAGCACGGCTAACGGGGGGGACATTGAAGACTGCCTGGAATCATCCCATTTTTTTGATTCCAGTGGACTCATCTGTTACCTTTACCCACCTAGCCAGTTACATGGGCATTGAATACGGCGTGGGGGACAATGACAGCAATGTGATTCATTCAGGAGGGCAATTCTTAAATTGTAACTACATGTCATTTGACGATGTTTTGGTTTGAGGAAAAAACATGGATCTTCTGAGTCATCTGGACATTTCCTTCCACACTCCAAGAGACAGCTGAACAAGAACGCATCTATATTGATACTTAAACTATTTCTCTGTGTGGTTCTCTATGAAATATTCAACCAGCATGTTAGTCTCTGGATTGTTTTTACCAGTGTATTGGGGGAAGTGAAGGTCGTCTTTCAGTGGTAGCATTCCTACCATAGACAAAAGTAGTTTGAAATCTCAGGCAGCATTGAGGTTATTCTGGGTCAAACTAGGGTTTTTATATCTGTTTCACAAATTGCTAACACCATAAATTTTCAAATGGCAGCTGGGGCCTTTATTATTAGACAAGCCCTTATTTATTTCCCCAGTTAATACTCAACATGTCCTCCGTCTTTAAACTTTGTCTTGATAAATTCTGTATTGTATCCACACACATTGTACTGCACACATTGCATTAGTACAGCAAACACAAACACAGCTGTTAAGTTGCAGTACCATGCACAAAGTTAAATACTCTCTCGACTTTTCACATGAAAATTCTTGTATCATTCCCTACACAGGCATGCAGCACCGCTCTGATGACGTTCACTGACTTTGCATTTAGCGCCATCAGGTCATAATTGAAATGTATCCTGTACCTTCTAAATGAATGGTATTCCCATCAGTCCCAGCTCTACTTTGTGTTTAGTGCTAAAGTAATCATTAGCTTGTCAGCAAATGTTAGCATGCAAAATGGTGAGCATAACACCAGCATGTCAAAGAATGACTTTGGTTTATGCGGTGTCGATTAGCTCAGTTGGTAGAGCAGTACAAAGGTTCAGTCCTTGCCGCGGCAGCCCAGGGTTCAAATTCGACCCGTGGCCCTTTTACGCATGTCATTCCTCATCTCTCTCTCTCTCCCCACATTCCTGTCACTCTTAAGCTCTCTTTATCAAAATAAAAGCTTGAAAAGGCCAAAAAATATTTTTTAAAAAGAAAAAAACTCTGGTTTATTACAACTTGGATATAGGGAGTTCAGATAACACTGAACTGCACAAAGTAATTGCCTGATCTCAAAACACAGACGCCGCTGAAAATAGGTCCTACGGGGCCGGAAACATGAGCAGTCAGCTAATCAGACAGGTTGTAAACAAACCTCCAGCGTAGCCAAACTTGGAAGAGAAAATGAAGGCAACCAGTTACATTTTCACACAAACATTTACAGTGTAGTGTACAGTGTACTTTACAGTGTACTCTGCAGTGTAGTTGTGCTCTCATGGTTTTTTATGGTTTTTATGGATTAGAACTATCTGACACAGCAGGAGCCCCACCTTCAGTTTTACATCCAAATCAAGTGTTTGAGATCATTTGGATAAAAAATGAACTCGTTGACAGCCTGATCTGACTATCTGAATATCTGAGATTAGCATCATTTTATCACAAGAGGTAATGAAATAAGAGATTCTGAACATGTCAGCATGACAACCACATCCATATTTATATTTATTTTACCATAATTGTTCAGTAAAAACAAACTTACAATTCTGTCAACAATGAGCCCCAATGAGCTGCTAGCATGACAGCAGACTCATAGACTCATAGTTAAACCCACCAGCAGGATTTATTGTTTCTAAATATCTGTATGAAGAAATGTTTTTCTTTGTATTTCATTGCTTTATATTTCTCACACATGCCTGTAATTCCAAAAACTAAGGTTTCTTCTGGATTTATAATCATTTCTATACAATTAAGGAGATGTACACAGTGATTCTGGACTTTGGTAGGAATGCAACTACAATGCTACACAGCGAAGAAGAGGATCAATGCTCTTCCTCCATATAAATGGCTTTTCTTTATGCTTGATCATGATGTACCTTCTCCTCTTCAGCTGTTGATGTTCCACACATCATGAATACTTTGAGTATTCATACAGTGTTTGTGATGATTATTCTACAAGCGATTTAGCAGCAGTGACGTAAGGTATGCTGTACAATGTTTATTGCAGTTAAGTTTTTACAGTGTAAGCTCATCTGTTCATAGTTTATGGAAGAGTAAAGATGATTGAGAAGTTCAAAGTGCACTAATCTCCTGTGGTGTGCTACAGTGTATGAATCGTTTCTGTGTTGGAATTTGTGTTTTGTTTTGTTCAGTCTTAGAGTTGTAATGCTCTAATATGAAAAGAAATTGAGTCCTCTCAGCGAAACTAATAATAATTTAGCCATTCAGCTGTGTCTCAAGTGATGACTGTATAATTGTGTTGAGGACGATTCAGCTAAAGCTACAGCAAGTGTGCAGCAGCGAGTTACAGTTAGCCGCTTCAGGCCGAGGAAGTAGTAAGAAAACGCTCGCGGTTCTCAGACAAACATGGCTGATTACCCACAGGAATGGGATTTCAAAGGCCTGAGCTAAGGCCATTACAGAAGCAATTAAAGTGGGATGCGCTGGAGGCCTGCATGGGCTTTAGCTGCACTCCAGTGTTGCAGCCTAATGAGGCCTAATCTGGTGAAGCCGGTCTAATTAAAAGGGAGGGAGCTCTTTCCTGTGGGCACCAGGCAGCAGTGTGTGCTCTCCATTGTTGTCTGAGAGTGGAAGAGCAAAGTCAGAATATGCATTGTGTTCAACCATAAAAAGTTTCATACTCTCTGTCTGTTCAAATTAAAACACTTAACTTGACATTTTAACATGTTTGCTGCTCTCTGATCATTCCGACGTCTGGTTTGTCATGATCGCTTCTTAGCACGAAATGCGCCTTTTAAATTAAGCCTTTTTTTTAATACGTACATTTGGCATGGAAACTCCAAGATCATACCTTTCACACTAATTTTAGGATCACTCCTTTTCCATATTGTTTGTGTGGCTTTCAGCAGAGCAGAATTAAAGGCTGGAGTTGAAGCATGCAGGACGGGTAGAGGCACACATGAGTAGCCAGCTGTGACTCTTCAAATTAACGGGCCCGGAGAACTCAGCAGCTCCTCTCACAGGGTTAGTCCAATTAGCTTCACATTCACAGTAACAATGGGGCTTTTAATGGTAATGTTTCAAAGTGCTCTTTCATAATGATGGAGGGTGAACGCATTCCTCTAGTTTTTCAGTCATGACTCCAAACCTGAGCCACACCAAGTTTCCTCTGAATCCACTTTAACGCTTTTGTGTTTGGTCTTGGTTGTTTTTCTCACTGTTGCTTCAGATCACCATGAAGAAATGATTGGGCAAAAAAATATATAAATACAATCAAATACTGCTTCTACAAACAGTTAGCTTTGTGTTCAACTCAATTAAAGCACTGATTCACTCTGACATCATTTCCTCAAGCAAAAGAGCACCATAAAGTCTAACATACATGATGAATTACTGCCATATATATTGAAATAAAGTGTGTGTTTTAGAAAAGTAAAACAGAGAAAAGTATCCACACACTCAAATGTGTGAGATCACGTGTGTTTGTGTGGCTAAACATCAAGCCAGTTGTAGTTTTAGGTTTGTTGGACGACAATCGAAACACAACCAGCAGACACGAGACACAGTAACTTCAATTTAAATTTTGGGCCTGTGAAATGGAAGTCTATCATTCGCTCTCCTGTTAGCTCCAGCTACTTACTGCAGCTATCTTTGTCTGTCTGTTGTTCAGTGCTGAGCAGGAAGCATGCAGTGATTTTATCAGAGCTTTAAGCTGAAAACAAAACTGAAGAGAGTGGCGAGAGTAAACACGAACATTGCAGGAGATGAAATTCATGACAGGATACTTACAAAGTATTTATTCATTCTTACAGCCGAAGCTTTCATACGTGCTGCTGTATGTTTGTACATATGAGGCCAGTTGTAAGTCAAACCCTCTGAAACTTTTATTCCCTCATCTTGTATCTTTGCAGTCTTGCTAATTGGTTCTTGGATTCGTCAAGCTAATTAATGATATGCAGATGAGGCTTGATTTGTTTGAGTGTGGCGTGGAACTTGCACCATGGAGTGAGACTGGGAGACCCCCCTCTTTGCTTATCAAGATATGGAGATAATTGCAATTAAAGTCATTTGCATGCGTTAATGAATTTGTCTTATGCTTGTCATGATCACAGACATGCAGTAAATAATTGATTTCCTATCAGCACTGAGCATGTCAAAGTGCCTTTGTCAGGACTGTGAAGTCAAACGACTGAAAGCTGCTTGTATTATTCCATTACTGGATAACTGCTTTAGAACATATAGTATATATACGAAGGTTTGGCTGCATATGAAAAGTATTCATGCACATGCAGCTCTTACACACTGACTAGGTAAATTATGATAGACGACTGCATGACAAACATTTAAAAGGGCCTCCATCTGGGGTCCACTGATCCAGCCTCTGATAAGAAACAAACCTGATCAAAAGTAATGTTTCACATGATGGAATTTAAATTTGGTAACCTGTCTGTGGTTTTGATATCTCAGATGCTCCATTTTAAGATACTCACTCAGTGACCACTTTATTCCTAACACCTGCTCATTAACACTCCTCCACGCTGAATCATGTGTCTGCAACTCAACACTTCCAGGCTGCAGATACTCCGAGCACAAAGAGAGGGTAGTGATTGTTGGTGCCAGATGTGCTGCTTCCTGCATCAGCAAAAAAAACTGCTGCCCTCCTGAGTTTTTTCTTTTTACATTTTCATATTGTGTGTTTACAACGATGTAATGAATACAACAAACAGCAGCAGCACAGCTGTTGGTGAACACGACTCACAAATGAGAGACGGCAGATCCAACCTAGCCAAATAGTATTTTTAGCCATAACAAGCTAACAGCATGGCTCCACACACACCATAACTAAAATCCAGCCTGAGGTTTAGCTTATCTGTCCATAGAGGCTGCTGCCCACTTACCCAGCTCTGGTTCTGGCACACCAACTCACATCAGTCTTCTAGGTCCTGGTCCTTTTGTATCCATGTTATCTTTACCCTCTCATGTGTGATGTCTCACTGCCTCATGATAAATTAACTCTTTTTCCTGAAACCTCAAAAAACAAAGAGTGGATCTTACTGGGCTTCCTTGACGCTGGCATATGGTGAACACTCCAATGTAAATGCTCTGTCAGGACCCAGCACCAGCCATTGTGTATCTATGTCGTTAATGAAATCCAAAAGTGTCTTCTCGTATACCAAAGAGACATTGGTTCCTCCTCTTGCCTCGGTTCTCCAAAATAATCTGTTTTAGATTCAAAATAAGTGATTCACTTGGTGGCCGACTCGAGTGCAGCTTCCGGTGTGTGCTTTTTGCGTCATGTCATTCAGCTTCTTCAATATGTGTTGCATTAGAGGAAACGTTGCTCTTCACCTCAGACATGTTGCACTCCAATGCAGCCGTTGAGTTTGCCATGCCAATCAAACGGGTGACAATATTCCGAAATCTGATGACTGACTTCAGCTCGCTTAGTACTTAAGCTACATTAGCCATGTGGTTACCGTTAGCTTCCATGTTGCTTGGTGGATTTGGCAGAGTTGTTTCACCAGTTCTTGTACTAGGTTGCACCATCAAGTAAAAACATGACACTGTTTGGTTGCAGTAGGTTTTGACATATTAATGCCAAGTTTTTACCGAAAAAGTTGGCAGTATGTAAGGGATTTGGAAGAAGCTGCCATTTTGGTCTTGTCCCTGATTCAGTCATGATTGCTTCTACCTTGTCACTAAAGGCTTGTTTCTGCTTCAAAATGTCTTGATTTCACTCTTCATGGTTATATTTGACAGATTATATTTGAGAGTGCTTATTACCAGTGTAGTGACCCACTCAAACAAAATCTTGGTATTGTAGTTTGACCAGTCAGGGTCAAAATTCAAGTTTTGGTTCTTTTAAAGAACTGGAGGAATCTTTGCCACATCGACCTCTTCTTTGGGTTTTTTCAGGCCTCCTGCATCTGCTTCTCCAGGTTTACCAGTGTGGATATTATCTAATTTCTCTGGGCCAGGAGCCCATGTAGGTACAGATCAGTCTGTTGGGTCTTTTCAAAGTAGATCTCCCTGTCCTTACTGGTTTTTACATCAACAGCATGTGGTAATAACCAAACTATCCACACCTGGTGGAATAGGGTAAGAGTTTGTGGCAGACTGCTCACTAGTTTGGAGAAATACAGAAGCATATCATCTGCATATAGTGATTCCTCATGATCAGAATTCTTCCTCCATATACCTTTAATTGAAATATCATCACGTAGTGCAATTGCCAGTGGCTCAATAGCTAAAGCAAATATTAGAGGAGATAAAGGGCAGCCTTGCCTGGTTCCACGAAAGAGTGAAAAGAAGGAGAATGGTAGAAAAGTTACAGACTGCAATGACTCGACAATTACTGGATGGATTAACGTGAAATTTGGTTTTGGTTTAATTGTTGATGTGATTGGGTTAGCATTGTTACATGGTGCTTGTACAGTGTTCGTTAGTAAGTGCCCTCTTGATCAGCTCGGCCTTCAGTGGAGGAGAAAAAGTAGACTTTAATGCAACTGGTACATGCTTTATTGCTCTGGTAATATTTTCTAGATGGCAGCAGTGAGCTGGCTGCTGTCCTTGATTACTTAAATATTGTGTTAATCTTCATTCCAGTCATGTCTGCTTTTACAGTCTCCTGCAGCAACCTGCAGTCGTATGCAGTCATTTTACCAATGATGTGAAACTGTGTTCCTGAGTGAATCTGTGAATCTATTAAATAACTGTCAACAAATGATTGACTGATAAATTAAATGAATAGGACTGTGATTGCCTGAGGTTGTTTCTGTGTCAGTTTGAGAACTGAGCTCACTATTCTCTACTCTGTTATATTTGTGTGTCAGTGACAACTCACAGTAAGTTCATATTTTACCACAGTTTACCACAAGAAGGTGGCCATCAAACGTCTAACAAACATATAGGCACATTTAATGGTGCCAAAGTCAACAATTATACTAAAGACACGATAGGCAACCAGCAAACAATGTAGCTATAGGTTCATCATAATTATGGTACATCCAATAATAAACTCCAGGTAATTTTTACATCTAATGATGCAATGATGGCCACTAGAATGAAACATCTGATTAATGATAATTCTGAGTTTTGCAATCAAATTGACACACTACATCAACTTCTGCAGTGCCTTGTGGGATAGAATTCTCTATCTAAATTTGAGCTCCTTAAATGGGATGGCCTTTTGAAATTTTGAAGAAAGCACGGCCTGAAAATGGAGAAGGGTCCGATTGCAGAGGTCACGCCAAGTCTATGAAGAATGGACAGCGTATCTAAAAATGAGGCGTGGATCATCGGCAAACCAATTGATGCCTGGTTGCTGTCTGGAATGGCAACCACCTGTCAATCAAAGTGACTAACTTTAAGCTTTAATATCTTTTGAATCTTTTCCAGGTGAGTTCTGTAAAAATTCACCATCAGTACAGGGAAATTAGCTTTAGGAACCAAAACTTAAGTGGACGTTTGAGGACCTGCAGTTTTTAGCACTTCCACATAGCCTTAATTTCCCAGCCACTGAGGTTGTCGCTTGCTGACTATAAGATAATTCAACTTGTGCAATGCATTGTGGGATAGAATTCCCTAATTCCATCTAAATGTGAGCTTCTGAAATGGGATGGACTTTTGGATTTTGGAGGAAGCACAGCCTGAAAATGGAGAAGGGTCCGATTGCAGAGGTCACGCCAAGTCTATGAAGAATGGACAGCGTATCTAAAAATGAGGCGTGGATCATCGGCAAACCAATTGATGCCTGGTTGCTGTCTGGAATGGCAACCACCTGTCAATCAAAGTGACTAACTTTAAGCTTTAATATCTTTTGAATCTTTTCCAGGTGAGTTCTGTAAAAATTCACCATCAGTACAGGGAAATTAGCTTTAGGAACCAAAACTTAAGTGGACGTTTGAGGACCTGCAGTTTTTAGCACTTCCACATAGCCTTAATTTCCCAGCCACTGAGGTTGTCGCTTGCTGACTATAAGATAATTCAACTTGTGCAATGCATTGTGGGATAGAATTCCCTAATTCCATCTAAATGTGAGCTTCTGAAATGGGATGGACTTTTGGATTTTGGAGGAAGCACAGCCTGAGAATGGAGAAGGGTCTGATTGCAGAGTCTGACACCTGGGCAATTCATAAGTTTAAGCCATTGTGAAGAGTTCTCCAAGTGTGAGGGGGATCTCGGCTGTAGGTCCCAGGAGTGAACTATCACCACAAAAGTATAGAAGCAAATGTGACTCTGTGTCACTCTGCATATTTACATCCCTTTATTGTGTTGTTGTAATTTGGTGTTTCTTTAAATATTGTTAGATAAAGTTCTTCAGGGCAAAAGGAGTGATAAATATTCCTGTTTGCCTATAGACGTTAGATCTGCAGTTGGGCTTTCTTGCGGAAATGGGTCACATCTTCTAACTATTAAAGTTGCCTTCTCGCCCTCCCCCTCCTTAAGGTCAGCAGATAATGGAGGTCATTGGATTCCATGAGCTTTAAAAGAGACTCTTCCCCTTTTCTGTTGTTGAAAAATAGTGTATGAGAGATGTAGATATTGCTGATGATTTGATCTAATGATAAAAGATCAGAGCCCCTCCACCCATCCGTTACTCTGATATGACATGCATATGTGGAGAACTTGAGTGTGTAAAATGGGAATCTGAAGCAGGGATGTTTTCTGAAATGCGAGGGGGGGGGGTTATTTCATCCAATCAGAATACTTTGAATAATGAAACTGATCAACTTAATTAGCTCAATTAAGTTGATTTGACCACAGAACATTGCCATATGGCGCAAGGAAACAAAAGAGGGGGGAACTAATTAAAAGTAAAATAATGAGGATTTTAATTAACTGGTTCCCCAGACGTCAGCAAGCGGGGATGTGGAGTTGTAATTAAAAAGTCCTGTAGTGCTGGCAACATTCTCTCCCTCTCTGTTTTAATAACGGCAAGGGCTCCATCCATCTAATTAAATCTGTAAATGAATTAGCAACATTGAGGGTCCCTGCTTGAGTTTTACACCCCACCTTCTACAGCAAACCTTCTAGATAGTTCTCATAATTTTGTAATAATAGGAAGGAAAAGAAAAAGAGGCACAAGATGAATGGAGTCATTTCTGCTCTAACAAAAGCACTGCTGAATCAACAATGTGCAGCAAATGTTTCCTCCATACTCTACATCTTTGATTTCATCTGTGGGAAAACGTGATGTGCTTATATGATTCCCTTTTAGCAACAAGTCTCCACAAACCAGCAGCTCGGATAAGAATGGTATTGTTTGTATCTTTCCATGTGCACTGTGCGCGTACCTGGAGGATTTGGTATGGAAAACAATTGATTCACACAAGATTTATGTACGTTATTAATAACATTACAGTTTCTTTCTCTATGATAATGGAACAAAAAGGCAGAACTGCGACACAACAGCACCATGGAGTCATCTACAGCAGGAATCCCCACGGGTTCTATTCCAGGGGGGATGAGAAAAGAGTAGCTCAGCTAAAAATAAATATTCACATGCAGTATTGAGTCAACTGTAACACATCGTGTGAAAACTATAGCAAGCAAACAGAGAAGTCTGAACAGTTAGCTGCAGGTATTTTTTTTTTTTACTTCACTTTTCGCTTTGTCCTAAAAAAAAAACCTCAAAAATCAAGTACATCATTGTCATCAAAATACTTTGAATATCTGCTTGAGCTAACCTCTTTCAGCCCAACTCGGCGTCTGTCCCTCAGCCTTTAATTTCACCAAGCTCTCACCACCCACTAAAAGTCAGATTTACTCTTGTCCGATGACTTCTTGCTTGCTCAATCTCTTTTTTTCTCTTCTTAGCTTCCTCTGTCAACGTCCTCTTCGGTCTCCCGCTGGTCTCATTATGTCCACAGAGGCTGTTGGGTTCAGTTACAATGCCTGCTTACCCGGCTCTGGTGCCAGTTCTACCATTATTCTCCATCAGCATTGCCCCATGACATAAAAAAACCTCCTCTTCCTTGTTGATCCAGTGGTACAAACACTCACCTGGTGCTCTGAGCTAATAGTTCTGTCAGCCTGGCTAACAAACTGAGTTAACATTAGCTAACAGCAGCTACAGTTGGCAACAGATTACTTCACTGTCCATCAGGAAACTCTGTAAATCAGAGTTGAGGTGGAGGCGCCGGAGGGAAAACCAAAAAAATATTTTCTCCATCAAATATGATCTCGGAGCCCATAGTGTGAGAACAGACGTACAAATGACAGAGACACCATTCACCTGATTACAAGTCAGTGTAGCATTAACAGAATTTAAAATCTTTTATGATAGAAAAAATGTTGCTTTAGAAAATGAGTACAAAGAAAATACACTTATGTTTATCCACCCCTCCATCATATATGACAAGAGATTACAAAGCCAGGAATTAGATAAAAGTGGAGTCTGTGATTTACACTGAAATTATTATGAGCAATCAAAGAACGTAACAAAACTTGGTTTAGTCGTACAGCCTGTCCTTTCAGTTGTCTGGATTATGTAAATAATCAATGATAATAATAATGAATAATAATGAAAATATGTTTTAGATTGAGAGCCTCACATGAAAAGATGGAAGTTACTGCAAGGCGTCATCCCACTGAAGGAGTGTAAAAATGCCAAAGCACAGGAATTGGCCTGTGCCTTGTGCAGCCTCGTCTTCTGGATTTCAGTAGTATTATCTGTTGCAGTCATGATTCAGTCAATCAGATTCTGTATAAAATGGGACCTTTGTGAGATCTTGTTATGAAAATATAAAGACTATAATTACACACAGGCACCTGAATGACCTCAAAGAGAAAGTGACCTAAGTGAGATATACTGTATGCACCTTTAACACAGAGAAGCTTAAACCAAAAACCAAAATTCAAAGATATTGAAGAAACTTCAATCTGAGGGATCATCAAGTCTTCACACCTCCGACGGCACCGATCAGCACGGTTAGAAGAAACTTGTTGACTGTTGACTGTTAGATGGTTAGTACAAAAAGTCTTGCAATGTGAAGACTGTCCGAGCCATCTGTCCACATAATCTGACCTCTTCCTAGTTTTAGTCATGCTAGTGTTGTTGCTTTAGGTACGGCAATGTTGGTCTGCTGATCAGTTTATCACTTTGATCCAGGCTGAACTATCTCAAAAACTATTAGATAGATTAACTGATCCACAGGGCCCAGAGGATTCATGCTACTGACTTTGGTGGTCTAAAGTGAGTCCAGTCCCCATGTTCAAATGTCCAACTTCACAGCAGAAATAAACATGTTTACAGTCTGGTACAAAAAACACTTTTGGTCTCTATAGCTAATTTCCCTGTTCATGACAACTGTACTGATGGTGAATTTACAGTATATACAATTCACCTGTTTACATTATATTAAGGCTTAAAGTTATGAATAATTATGAGCATTAACGATGATTGACAGGTGGATGCCATCATCGGTAGTTTGTTTGATTGTTTTAACAACCAGGCTTCATTCAGTCAACCTCACTTCTCTGACTTTTTTTTGGATTAACCGTCCTGGTTAATCCAAAAAAAGTGTGGGTGATGTCATGGAGACTGTTTTATACTGTCTATTGTTTAGTGTCAATTGCCAAATGTTAGATGCTAGAATTAAGATTGTCAGTCAGTCTCAGACCTTAGTAAATAATTCTACACTTCCAGTGGCGCTTCACAATAAAAGCATTTAATATTGTGGTGGTCTAACTATGTACAACAAAACAAACAACAAAACCTTTTTTAACATTTTTATGGACAGAATAAAACATGTGTGGCTGTTGTCAACTGCACTCTGAAGACTAATCTATTTTAGAGTTATAGTGGGGAGCTGCCAGCAGCCTGGGATTATGAAGACGAGCTGTGCAATGACAAGCAGAGGACTGCAGCATGCAGAGCAGCTGTCCTTCCATGATCCCACGATCATCTGCTGCCCGTCACCTATCTGTCTCCATCAGTCTCCATCAGTCTTCAGTATGTACTCTATGCATTTCATTTTGTTTATGACTCTGTGCGTGTCGTCACTCTCTTCCCTCCTCTGAGTGACACAGGCAAGGTGCCAAGCCAGTCCTCAGTAGGCCCACCAGGAGTACAGGCTTTCATTAGCACTCTGTAATTAGGAACAGATGCAATTTGCAGCACGGCACTCAGCTCACACAGTGGCTCACACACAGAAACCTACACACATGGAGTTCCACTGACACATGCTGTACTTCAATCACTGACACAGAGCTGGAGCCTGTTTTACCTCAAGCAAACTCACAGACGTGGACAATTTTACATTGATCAGTGTTTGGAGAGCGTCACTTTGTGACCTCTGTGAACAGATATCTGCATATGAATGCGGAATCTGAAGGCATCAGAAGATTTATGATGTCTGTTTCTGTTAAACATTTTCGTATACTGTGTGAAGCCTGGATTTATTCCCATGTGCCATGATTTCCACATGTGCTCCACAACTACTGTCCTACATGTGAAAAACGTAAAATTCATGTTGTTATCTGTATGTGAACCATGTGGTGAGCAAAAGAGGGAGCATGCATTTTATTCTTAGCTTTATTTCAAATGATCTGCATTCACATGCAAATATGTGTTTTTCTCTCATTCTCTTGTATCGAGTTGCTAAGCAGACTGCAGAGGAAGTGGTTATCTGTTATCCGCTTTCCGGATATCCACTGGCTGCACCAGAAGCTCCAAAACACCGGTGACTGATAACTTTGTAACATTCTTTGATCCTCAAGAGGAAACAACACAATATCTTTTTTTTTTAATAACCTGAATCTGCATTCATCAAGTGACTTGTAATGTTGGAATGAAGAGTTTATTACCCAACTTTGCCACTCGAAGGAGCTTTTTAGCGTCTTTGTTTAGCGCCCAGTGTTTTGGCCTGTTATTATAGGCAGCTGTTTCCAGCAACAACAAAAAAACTCAAATAAAATACGTAGATGAAAAACAAACCAGAGCTAAAAGCTGTGAGTGAGTGAATACTGGTTCTAACTAAAGCTCAGACAGTCTCAGTAGTAACTGGACTTTTCACATCATTTTCCATAGAACCCAGACAGACTGGTGTTTCTTTCATAAACATTTAGAATTAACATTATTTATTTTCTTTTCTCTTTCTTTTTTTTTTTTTTTTTTTTTTTTTACAGCTGGTCATTCCTGGAACCTGCACAAACATGTATGAAACCCTACACCCCTGTCCTCCCAGTGCCCCCACAGCCTGCACTACACTTCCCAGTTCCCCTCAAATCTCCTGATAGTCCAGATAGTCCAGATACAATATCACTAATATCCCTAATTGCCTCATTAAACTGACACACAAGCCTGGACTAAGGCTGAGGTAAGGACCCTAATTAGACACCTAAACATGAAGCCAAGGGCGTTTTATGGTGGAGAACTTTGGGGAATGTTTTAATGAGGACACGGTGCTGAGAATAGCTTTAGAGTCATTTGTTGACGCAGGAGCTGCACCCGGTGGCCAGCACTCCCTAACCTTATTCAGGAACACACACACACACACACACACAGTTAAACAAGTGCAAAACCAGTATAAAGTGCTCAATGGAACAAACTACGTATTGACAAGTTTTTACCTCAGTAAAATTGTTGTAATTTTAAATTGCAGCAGAAGGTGAGATACTAATGACATTTTGTCCCCAGTTCCAGAACCACCCAATCCTACATTTCCCACAGTGCAACTTGGGCTGTCATTTAAACTCTATGCTTCCAGTCAGTGGTGCAGGCTTTCTGTGGTAAAATGGAGTCTGAGAGTCAAGTTAATTATTCAGGATTATATAAATCACACAAAGCTCAGACCATCCTGTTATCAAACTGTGTGTTCTGGATGGAAAAGATATTACTTCATTTTCTTCTTGAGGGAAATTAAAATTCCCTCCACACATAAGATCCATCAACATTCAGTTGTTGTGAAGACATGTTGGAGTGACAGGACCCAATTCAAAACAAATCTAGCGTTGTGGTAAAACTGCAGGTTGTTCCGGCTCCAGTGGCATGCACAGCTGGGGGTGCCGAAAAAACAACGCAGTGACCTGCAGTAGAGAGGTTGTGCCCGATCCAACTTATGGAGAAACACTACCTGAGGCCTGCTGTGGTTGCTAATTCAATGGTCAGACACTGCTCCACAGTCAGCCTGAAAAGTGTCTGAGACTATCCAGGTGGATTCACGGACTAAACTTTACCTGTTGTGTTCTGACTTATATCTAATATTTATTTTACGTACCAAGTTTCTCTGTCTGTGTCTGGCTCAAAGTCTGTGCTGCAAATGAAAGACTTTAAGAAGTTTCCTTTGGTTGCTGTGTGATGGTTTGAGAGAGAGAGAGTAAGCAGTGGTCAAGCAACATAGATAGTGAATGGGAGTGAGGGAGTGCCAGTAGCAATAAAGCCAGTGAATCAGAGAAATAAAAAGTTCTTTTCTGGTTCAGCACAAACAGCACATGATTCGCTGCAATGCCGGATTTGGTCTGAATAGAGCCTTATGTGTTTGTAGCCTTGTTAAAGGGCACAGGCAGAGTTCAGGAGGTAATAAGAATAACAGAAGTTGTCCTGCCCAAACAGGTGCAACAAAAGTAACAAGCACAGTTTGTACATGCCCACTGCACTCAGAAGAGGTCTTATTGGGTAACACATGCAAAGCACTTTTACTTTGTTATGCAATACCTTCATTACCTACTTTTACTTTAGAACTATAACACAGGATGTGTTTTTACACTGTTGCCACTTTTACTTCAGTAAAGCGTTTGAATACTTTAAACAAAGGATTTGCAAAACCTGTCACTTGTCATGTAACATCCCAGAGGCTCTTCCTGCCTGGCACAACTGTTCCACTCATCTCTGATGTTACTAACGATGGAGTCAGAGAGCTAAAGGGCAAATGATAAAGTGATATCTCTGCTAAACACAAGTCAGTATTTCCATTCCGCTCTTTAACACTGACCACCTCTATCTTTATCTGCTCCACTGTCAGCAGTCTCTCAGACATAGTCCAGATCTCCGCTCAGGATACTACTAAAGTCACGTTCAGTATGACTACGGTGGAGCAGAGGGCACAAAGAGCCCATTCACAGGAGCAAAACAGGAAACAGCCATACATAATGCTTCCTCGTGGAACGTGTTTTGATCCTCATGCTGCAACACATTCAGGGGGATGGGGATGAATTACTGATGCTTTATTTTCTCACAACAGATCACAGGTCGTCCACGCTAAAAAAGAAAAACATCACAGCTGTTCTTTTTATTAATTCCTTTGGAGTGCTACATTCCTAATCAGTATCCCTGCTCTTGTTTAACCTTCAGACTCCGACCCTTCAGATTCTGTATTAAGACACAGCCATGAGCAAACCTGCAGGATCCAAAGAGGAACGTTTCATATTTCCCCAGGAATATTGCCGCCATCTGTTAAGTAAATAAACCTCTTCATTGGGTGTGAGGTAATGCAGTTTAATTTGATGTAATGTGATAGTCATCTGTAGGAAATTGCTTGTGAGCATCGAAAGCCACTGAAGCAGTATGAGAGACAGCAGCTGGGTGACCAGATGAGTCTGCAACTCAGGAAGAGCGTTCACTTTCCATCACGTTTCCTGTCGTAGGTCTTTACTGATCAGCAGGGTGGGTGGCTGCTTATTAGTGATTTGTGGAGGACCTCCCACCCTGTAACAGTTTATGAATAATAAAATACAAAACATTCTTTCAGAAAACGGTGATGATGCCTAGTGTTTCCTGTTGGTTTCCTTCCCTCCAGTGTCTCTCTCTGTTGTCTGTTGGTCTAGTCTACCTCTCACTCTTTCTTCACCTCATCACGTGCAGCTCATGAACTAATCAACCCTCGCTGTCTAGAAGACCAGAGTCCAGAAGATTGTATTGACTACTCAGTGGTAACTACATATCCTTGAACTCTCTGATTATCTCGTTGCATATAACTTTTGCTTCAGGAATCCAGTCCGCAGCACTCCAGCTCCAACCTGCTCCCACAACTGAAGTATCTGCGGATCCCAGCCCTGCACCACTTTGAGTTTCATCACCAGTATGCACTGAGTTTCCAACCCTTAACTTACCTCCAGCACCACTGCTCTTGAGTACGTCTCCACTAGTGTTCTCAATAAACTCTTTAAAACGGATTCTTGTCTCTGGTTGGTGTTTGACTTCCTCCCTACAAGGTCCTGCTGCTGCTTCAAGGCGTTCATGTACATCACACAGTCTGGAGATGTGTTAGGTTGAATATTTGTTTTTGGTTTGACTGAGGAAATGATCCAAAGCTGCAGAGCAGCTGTTTTATACAGTCTATGGTTTCACTGTTCTCCTACACACTGGGAACAGGTGGGTGAGGTGAGGTGGTTGCAATCACCAACTACACTGCTGCAACTAAATGCTTCACACTGGTCTTTTAAGTGATTCTTTGGAGACATGATCCAAAGGGTTTGGAATAAATGTGGTGAAGGACAGAGGACACGTCTCATTGATTCTGAATATTCTGTCTGAGCAATGTGGAAAATATGAAGCCTGCAGTTATTTTATATTTGAACTGTCAACAAATCAATGTTTGCCACAAGTATTAAACATGATTAAAAACACATCAGGGAGTCACACTGACCAGGTGACATGTTCCTTCATCACCATGAAAACACACTGTAGTTTAGTTTGACTCTGGAATCATAGCTATATTTGTACATGTAGTCAGTGTTATAATTATGATTTCATTAACAGATGTTTATGTACGTGTGCTCATTTGTGCACAGAACAGAGAGTTCTTCATCACTCAGGCTTTCTTCAAGGCATCCTGTGCAGTTTTTGTCTTAGCACATACAACATTTTTGGAATTGGATCCCTTTTTTGGGCATCTGCCAGGTACAAGAACCACCAGCACCACTACACATTTCAGACGTAACCAACAAGCATTTCTCCACTCTGTTAAAGGAGAGAGTGATTAGTTAACTGGGTGCCATCCCCACACCTCTCTTCTGCAGCTGATGCACCACGCTCCGTCCACACTGCCTCTACCGCCTAAAAAAGTGTAGTGAAGTGGATCATCAGTGGACCTGAGGCAGGCGGAATGACTCCTGGGTGCTCAAACAAGCCATTTGTACCAGCACCCACCTGTCAATCAAAGCGTCCACAGTCTTAAATCTGCATAACTTTAAGTGTTTATAATATTTGAACAGGTGAGTTGTATATAAATTCACCCTCAGTACAGTTGTCATGAACGGGGAAATTAGCTATAGAGACCAAAACTGTTTTTTGTACCAGGCTGTAAACATGTTTATTTCTGTTATGAAGTTGGACATTTGAACATGAGGACTCATGGAGACTGACTCACTTCTGGAGCCAGCCTCAAGTGGACGAGAAGAGGAACTGCAGTTTATGACATACATTGGCTTCACATCCCAGCCGCGGACATTGCTGCTCGGCTTCAACCGGCCACGTCAAGCAGCACAGAGCAGACTGAGCCGGCTGGAAGTCTATGAGCGAGTAAATAAAACTTCTGATCATAAAAACAGACAAAAGGGAAACATTTTAATTATGTAGCCTACTTACACATGGAAGCACATAAACCAGGAAAAATGTGTGTCGAAGTTAACAGTCTGGCAGGCAAAACGCTCCACTTCTTTTGAAGGAGAACAGACCAAAACAGCCTCAACATCCTAACAGTCTTGTGCACTGTGGCTGGAATTTAGTGGTGAACTTCCACAAATATGATGTGGAAACATTCAGCTCACATAATTTACTGATTATGGACTTGGAAGTTTAATACATCTAATTTGAGTTTAACGAAGGTGAAAGTTGATGATTTTTTTTGTTTGTTTATTTTGAAAAACCTATTAGATCATCTGCTCTCATAATAAACACTGTCAGAACATTAAAATATTCAAAATCCCCTGTCCCAGCTGCAGTCTGCTGCAGTCTGAAGTACTGCAGCTACGTGTTGTTTTTCATCAGAGACAAGTGGACCATCACAGAGGAGTGAACGAGGAATAAAGGACGAAGGCTGAATGTGGTAAACCAGATTCAGTCAATCGGCCTGCTCTGACCACAGGTCATCATCTCTGCTGTTTGTTGTTTCTTGTATATGGGCAGCTCGAAATCCCTCCACTTCTCATCAAGACAAAAAAACTGCATTCACTATAAATGAGGACCTTACAGTGTTATTGTTAGAACTATACAAATAGAGATGTTGAAAGAATGTCATTGATACAGTAGTTTGTACGACTCTTTTCAGAGAGATGAGGACAGATGCTGGATGAAACAGAGCAGATATTAATCTGTGGACATGTGTTTTAAGTTAGAGAAATAAACAAATTAAATCTACATTAAAACACGTGCACACACACACACACGCGCGCACGCACGCACACACACACACATACACACACACACACACAAACATCGAGTGCAGACTTCGGGCAGTGTAATTAGAAAGCTGTGAGCATCCTGATGAAAAGCTGGACTGCTGCCACATGGCTCCACACAGGCCACACAGACAGACAAACACACACACACACACAAACACACACACACACACACACACACACACACACACACACACACACACACACACACACACACACACACACACACACACACACACACACACACTCCTAAAGCCACCTTCCACCTCTCATGCAGTATGCGTTTCCTTTAGTTTGTCTTCACCAAACACATGTTGCAAAACTCCTGATTTCCATTGCACTGTTTTCTCTTTCCATATCTCACAGATACTTTGGAAGTTTGTATGAACACAACTGACACAACTGACCTCAACTGACCTCACTGACAAGTATGGACTGACACAACTGACCTCACATGATACACTCAACAGTTCTATCATGCCATGATGCATTCACTATTTCAATGACAAATGGCACCCTGCAGCTTCCAGAAGAAACATTTTGCTATAGATGTAGACTTGTCTTTTCAGGCTCAGCCTAACCTAACAACAACATTAAAATTAACTAAAATAATGATGTGCAAAATATTATAAATCAGCTCTGCTATTACTAAAAAAGTATCTATTGTAACCAGACCTGGAATTTACAATTTTAGCATGCCAATACATCAAGGCTGTAAGTTGAAGTGTGTGATTTTGATTCACTTTTAGACTTTTAGAGAAACAGAAAACACTTTTTTATTTAAAAATAAAATGTAGATGTAGGACGAGCAAAAAGCAGAGAGGTGGTCACCGAGGCTACATTGGCTGCAGGCATCGAGGCCAGACAAGTGGGCAACAGCCACAGCCCTCGTGGCCTTTGATGACATTCCTGCCCCGGTCTCTGTGATTATCAATCTCATTACCATACATGAACTCTCGATCTTCAGTTCTTTCCACAAATGCTCCATTGGATTAATTCTAGTAATGGACTGTGTCAGTTCAACAGATTTATTCACCTTTATAAATGTTGACATGTTGAATACTTGTTTGCCTAAATCTTTGTTCCAGCTTTTCTGCCGTGCAGTGCTGAGCTGTTTTGCCAATGCATATTTTTTTAAAGTCGGCCTGAATATGGCCTCAGGTTACCTTTCGACCTGCTGGCCAGACTTTTTTCTTGCGCTCTGTGTGCACTTACACCTTAACATGCTTTGTCCCTTCTCCAGACACAGATATAGAAGTAGATTATACATGACATCCACAAATGGTTGATTTAAATTTCATTTATGTTTGCGAAATATGAAGTCATGAAATATAACAATGATTTACTGCAATGCTGCAACTTCACTCACTAAAACATGCAACTTAAATATAAAGGTTCACTGTGTATTTCTGACTACAGGCAGAGAAACCCTTGAAGGTGACAGCTGAAGGATCATTCAGAGAAATCCTATAATGTCAGTCCTTACCCTGCAGTGAACCAAAGATAAGAAATTACCTTTTCATCAAGTAATTGTGATTATGGAAACAAAGGTTTGTGATTTGGTTGGAAATATGTGCACGTGGAATGTTAAAATGCATCTCCAAATCCTGGCTAAAAGCTCTGAAAACATGGGCAATAAAAGGGCAGTAGTCCTGTTGGCAGGCCCAGATGGCCACCAAGAGGGCACCCTTTATTGACTTGGCTGATAGAAATCTGCACTGACATTTCCCTCTTCTTTCTATCTGAAAGAGCCCAGGACTGACATTACAGCTAAGCATTTCAAAGGCCCAGTCAAATTGCTCTTTTTGATATTCAGTCAAGCCAGCCTTCTGGGAACCCACGGCTTGGGGAATCATAAAAAAGAAGAGATGACAAGGAGTATCTAAGAGCTAGACACTTTTCAACAAAGCAGGGAGGAAGGTGCAATATGGAGGCACTGTGACCGAAATACAAGACCTCTGTGAACTTTATGAACTTCATAATCGTGTGTGTCCAATTGTAAAAAGTCTAAATCGTCTACCTGTGGAGGCTTTGAAAGAGTTCTGGTGGAGGCTTCACATAAAATGTTTTGGTTGGATGTGACTGTTCATGCTGAGGAGAGAAAGAAATCAGAATGTGCAGATTGTCAAATTAAGACCACAGAGTGTTTCAAAAATGGGGCTCTCGACACCTAAACCCTAACCCCTAAACCTACTCCCATAGGAGAAGCAGCCTTCCTCTGCACTTCCATAATATCCAAAGTTATTTGCCTGCTCAAATATTAACCCAGATACTGTAGATAGTATAGAAAAGCATGAAATCGGTGTGTATTTTATTAGAGCAGAGCTGTTCTGCTGTCAAACATGTTGTAGCTGTAGTTCAAATTTTACATTTACATGTAGTCATTTAACTGATGCAAAGCGACTTACAAAAAAGGAAAACAATCAAAGTAAAATGTTAGGTGGCATCATGTTAGTGCAGCAATAACTCACATAGAATCAAGAGGTATAGATTTGTCATGTCCAGTTGTTGGCAGTGTTGGAGAGGAGGTTCTCTCTGAAGAGCTGGAGGTCTTCAGGACGTTTTTGAAGGTAGAGAGAGACGCCCCTGATCTGGTAGGAACTGGTAGGTCGTTCCACCAACGGAGAACAACAGACGAGAAAGGTTTGGATTGCCCTGTGTACGGATGGCAGAGCCAGGCCTTGTTCAGTCACACACCGATGACACAGCCTTTGGGAGTGCATGGCAATATGGACATAGATTTAGAATGGTTTATAATGGATGAAGATGAACTGGGATGATGTGCTGTAGAAGGGATGAGAGGAGAAATCTAGGTTGTAGATAGATGGAGGACTTCAGAGATGGACCAGTATCGTCCAGTGGCGGGAAGACGGGATGGAACCAGGAGGGAGTCGAGACTCTGAGTGGGGGAGCCGTCTTTTCTTTGCTCTGTGAGATTAGAGGCTCAGTGGTTCGTGTATTTGAACAAAAAAGAGAGAAGGGAAAAAGGAAAAAGAAAAAGGGCTTTGGGGGAAGGAATGTGAAAACTGAGTCAAAGAGGAAGTGAACAGATAAGGTATGCTTGAGAACTTTAGGTGCGGAAATAGGACGAGGTGTGGTCTTTGTCCTCAAACACAGGCGAGGAAACGATACAGTATATCCAAAAAGTGGATTATAAATTTAACTTTAAGTAGATTTACTGCAGCTTAAAGGAGATCAACTATATCAGGAGCAAAATACATGATCTGGTATGTCAGGGTATTTGTTTGCCGTGTGGTGTTTGCTAATTGACCCTGATGTTTGATCATATAATATATAGCAGAGTCTGGATTTCTTACCCTGGTAAACACACTAACATTGACACTGACACACTCTCTGTTCAGGTTACTCCATACTGCTCTCTGCTGGTAAAACTCCAAGGAGCCAATCCAATCTGTTCACACTGAGTATAAACTCATCATGTTACTGTTTTATATGATACTGAACATAGTCTGACCATGGCTGTGTATAACATGTCTGTACAAAAGCGGTTATTCACTGCACTGTGTCTTTTTTTGTTTTCTACACAACCTGCTACATACATACATCCTGTGGAGCTGTTCTATAATCTCTGATTATTTACAAGCTACCTAGCACAAAGTATTACTGAAGTGGACCAAATCATGTTTAGTAAGTGGACGGTATATATTCACTTAAATGTATAGTCTGATCTAGATGTATGATGCAATAGTTGCATTTTAAAGATGCTTCATTTTTCACTTACTGTCCAAACTTCTCACTGTGTCAAAGACATTTCTCAGGTCTGTCTTGTATCATGATCTCACTGAGGCTTCCTGGATAAATGCATCCATCTTAACTGAATTCATTGATTAGATTTAATCATGGCAGTAACACAATTATCCAGTAAACTTAATTAGGATTTTAAAATGATCAAATGGCCTAGAGCAGTGCTCCAGTGGATGTTTGCAGAGCCTGAATACAAACTAATGATTACTTACAGTCCGTCATCACAGGATGGAGCATATCTGTGGAGTATTAGCAGCATAGTTCATTTTCTTTGCTCAGACTGTTTTTATTCAAACACGCAGAGAAAGCTAAATGTAGTCTTTCTTCATGTGACCTTGAACTTTGTGTTCACACGGAGTGAGACAAACTTTAGGCGCTTAAACTTGAGTAGTTTACTCTCTATTTGTACTCAATTACATTTCAGAGGGAAATATTGTACATTTTACTCATTATTAAGACTTCCCATTAAAAACATAAGCTTAGAAAATAGAATGTTCCTAAAGATTAAACCTGTGGTTATCTTCCCTTCTGGTTTCAGACATCTGTGAGTTGTTACCAGCTCCAGTAAAGAGAGATTTCCCCTCTAAACTTCCTACATAGTTTCATTTAAGTAATGAGGAAGAGGAAAGATATATAACATAATATAACAATATTTGACAAAGAAGAAACGTTTGATAAATGACTGCAACACTTTCATCATGTCTGATCTCCTCAGATTCATCTACCTGACCCTTTGGATGGGGACTGACCCTCCCGGCACTAACTGACCAGTCACCAGCTTCACCAATAAAAATACATATTGATACAGCAGTGTCAATAAACGAATAATCAAATATAGAATATATGAGTCATATGAGCTATTTCTCTGCAGAGTAAGTAATTTATTTTTACTTTATTTGTACTATATCAATCAGCAGGACTTGGAATAGTATTTTATATTGCAGTGTTGGTATGGCGGTGGTGCAACGAGTTTTGGATTTCTGGTTTTGTTTAATGGTGTAGTTGCTGATTTTAATCCTCTTGCATCACACTCTCCTATAGTGGCTGGAAAAAACATGAAATGCCCCATCCAGAGCCAGTATTTCATTTTGCCCTTTGTGTGCTACTGAGGAAGCATAGTGGTCTCTAGAAGAGGACCAGTTGCATCTGTAGATATTAAAGTCTCAACGTAAGGTAACAAAAACACAACGATTCTTATTTTCAGATAATTATGCACTAATGAAAACTGTAAACAGAGCCCTCTAAATATTCTTCCTATGCATGTCTTCCCTTCATAAACACAAACATTATGATAAGGTGGATCAGTGGGCAGGATGAAGAGAGTTGGTGTGGTGGTGTAGTTCTGGAGTCCAGGGCTGTCCAGGTGCATGGCATGTGCTCCCAACCCTCCTCTGGTCTCGCACATGAAAAAGGAGAATAAAATGGATCATTAAAGTTGTAGTGAAGAGAGACAGTTCCTCCTTCGTAATACCAATTCCTTTGAGCAATGTAACACACACGAACACACAGAGCACCCCAGGATTTTGACAGCTCCTGTGTGTGTGCCCTTTGATTGATGAGCTCTATTCCAAATGTTTTTTCATCCAAATCAGTGGGAGTTTAAGTGCCTTGTGCATGTTAATACCAAACAAAACATTAGCTGGAGCGATCCCTTTGCTAACTCCCTCTCTGCTGATTTCATCACTCATCTCTCTGTGACTCCGCATGACTCCAGGACACAGAGGGGTAGGCATGAAGGGGAAAAAAAGAAGGCAGACTCCATTAGCTGGTAATTTCACACACATGCTGCTATGAGATTTTCACAAGTTTTATGGTAAATGTCATTTTATCTGTTTCGGGTCAGTGACTCTGGATATGTCTTTAACATTTTGCCTTTCTGAAAACATTCAGTGAGCATTTGTAATCTGAATGTGGAAGCCTGGTGGTCCAGTGACAGGATCAGCCTGAAAAGGAGATGATGGATGACTGTGGTCGAGCTTTGTAGTGGTTAAGATTCAAGATTCAAGATTCAAGATGCTTTATTGTCAAGACTTCAATGTACAAGACATACACAGAATTGAAATTACGTTTCTCTCTGTCCAAACGTAAAGATGTAAACATATGTAAAATAAAATAAAATAAATAAAATGAAATAAAAATATTAAAAAAATAAAAATAAAAATATACAAATAAAAATAAAAATATATACATACATGCAATATATATATACAATATACAATTAATATCTTCTCCATGTGCTTAACAGGATGTAAACCAACACACGAAGAAAGACATATACCCCTCTGACACGTATGACATGAGTCCAACAAGCGTTGGGTCCATGTTTGAATCATTTATATAAAACAGAGGTCACTTAGCAAAGAATCCAGTCTAGAGTTCTTACACATTCAGCTTACAGTGCTCTCCTTTCAGGGAGTTATTTAAATGACATTAAAACGTTGTGTCATTAATTAAATGTTCAACCCCAGAAATCCAATTTACCAAAGCCGTTCAAATTTCCGGTGTGTTTCATGTATTAAAGGTCCAGTGTGTAGGATTCAGTGACAGTGTAGTTGCTAATTGCAACCGGCTCACCTCATCCTCCCCTTCCTAGTGTGAGTGGGAAACTATACGTAGAGCTAGTGTTTAGTTCTGGCCTACTGTAGGAGTATGTATATTCTTTATTGTTTGCTTGTGCTGCTATATGTTACTGTGTGGAGATATGGGGTAACACTGCACAAAAGAGGCATAAGGAGAGTAAATCATGTAGGTCTCCATGCCAACACTTAATTTTTAAAGTTAAATATCTTGATGTTGTTCTGTGACAGGGAGGGTGGTTAAAATTTGATTTGAAGAAATCAATACATTTCGCTTTGATTGACAGGTGGGTGCTGTCATAGGTGGCTCGTTTGAGCAACCAGGCTTTGTTCAGCTCACCTCAGCTCCAACCATGCTCCACCTACCTATTTGCCTTTTTTTTGGATGAGCTGGGACAGCGCACAGGCAGGACTGCTAAGATGGCAGCGGCCAGAGCTACGTCATTGTTAGAGTTGAGAATATGAGTTCAACATTGTGTTCAGGTCATATTCTATAAAGAGAGCCTCCTGAATCTGACACACTGGACCTTCTGTGAGGAAGGTTACAGTCTCCATGATGTTTTTATCAGTTCACAAACTTTTTCCATCCCAGTCAGCCATTAAAGAGCAGCTTTGTTTCAGACCTTTTTCTGCTAGAACCTGTGAATTAAGACACTTTTGTTCCGTACGTTGGTTAAGCCAGAGGAACCCATCGGTTTGGTAGCATCCTCACTAAAATATCATTGATAATGGTCAAGAATTTCATTATTCTCTGTGCTTTTTTCTTCCGATAGAGGGAAAAAAAGAAGATTTAGTATAAAAAACTCCTCACAGCTCTACTTCAAAGTCAGCCTCTCATCAGGAAGACATCCAGCGACTCAGGATAAGCAACTGGGAGCTGCCATTAACTCCCCACAGCTCTGTGAGCCGCTGCAGAAAAGCTGCATATAAAATCCGCCTGAGGAGTGAAGCAGAGGGCTGGAGTGCCACTAATGGCTTGATGTGGCCCCTGACTGTGTTCATTTCAGAGCAACCCAAGCTCATCCTCTCCCTACTGGGCAGCTAATGCAATTACACCCTCGCATCTGCAGGGGGCTCCCTCCGTCTCGCTCTCCACCTCAGCCCACTGCTCTCTTTGTGACTGTGTGTGTAGGTGGGAAGGTGTGTGTGTGTGTGTGTGTGTGTGTGTGTGTGTGTGTGTGTGTGGAGGGAGAGGTAGAAGCTGGGACTGGTAGGTCTCATGCTCACGATTTACGGTTAATCAATCATCGCGTCGCCTTAATGACACCCTGCTGCTTCCCTAATGTCTTCTGGCAGAGGCGGCCCGCCGCTGGCACAGAGCTCATGCAGGCACACATATGGTCGCCTCGAGTGAGTGACAGGACCTCTTTCATGTGCGCTGCCCTGCACGCCGGATGCCATCAGCCACACACAGCCGCCGCTGGCGAGGACTGGAACGGTGGAGAAGGGAGGAGAAAATGAGAGAAGGAGGAAGAGAAGGGAAGAAAGTGATGGAGAGAACAGGAGAGAATGATTGTGTCTCACCTGATTGGCTCGGCATTCCCGCCTCCTAAAAAGTAAACTGTCAAGAAAAATGCAGCATGATGATGATGATGATGATGATGATGATGATGCAAAGCAAACACCTGCAGTTACTGCATGAGATGAACTCTGATGAAGATACTCTGAGAGTAGTTTGTACTAAAGTATATCTGATCACTCGTCTAAATACTATATAATATAGACACTGACACTACAGATGAAATCCAACTCCCACAAATGCTAGAGGAAGAATGAATCAGAGTTTCGCAACAATACCCAAATATTTTGTCCAATCCATTGTTAGCGATCGTAGCTCTATATATGGCTTAAAGGTGCAGTGTGTTAGATTTGGGGCCTTTATTTTAAGAATAAGGCAGACATGGGATATAATATTTATAACCATGTTTTCATGCATGTATAATCACCTGAAATAAAAAGTTTTTGTCACTTAAAAATTCTCCTTTTATATCTACAGTGGGAGCGGGTCTTCTTTCATAGAGGCCACCATGTTGAAACACTGTGTTTCGATGGAAGCCCAGAACAGACAAATTAAACACTGACTCTTTTAAGTGTTGTTTCTCCTTTACACTAAGAAGGTGTGGTTGATGTGAGGAGATTGCAATGGAGAGATTACACCACTAGATGCATCTAAATTCTACACACTGGATCTTTAATGTTTCAATAACTATTTTTATTATTGATACTCTAGACTTAGGATTTTACTTATAATATAGTATTTTAAATGGCAGCATTGGTACTTTTACTTAAAGGTCCACCATATAAGATTCTGTGTCACTTTTTTTTAAATCCAATGATCAAGTAAAGATTTCCACTAATGTAAATGTTTGTATGTCGGTTGATCCAGGCTTAAATATTTCAACAACTGTTAGGTGTATTGCCATGAAATTCTGGTCACACATTTATGGTCCTTTCTGGACATTCCCTTCAGCATCAGCTGTAGTTTGTTTGGTTCATATTAGCAAATGTTTATTTAATTTAATTCGATTCAGTTTTATTTAGACAGCACCAAATTATAACCATAGTTATTTCATGACACTTTCCATATAGAGCAGGTCTAGTCCCTATTCTTTATAATATTATTTACAGAGGTCCAACAGTTCCCACCATGAACAGGCACTCAGTAACAGTAACAAGGAAACACTTCCTTTAAGAGGCAACCTAACATGTATTACAAAGATAATACATTGTACCTGCTAAACATCTTAACAGTGCAGCAGAAACATGTGTAACCACATGACAAAGGCCCAGCTCTGGAAGAAAGGTACGCAGACTGTCCACTTCATTAGGTACACCCGTACAATCCAATATGATCCAACACAGAAACTCTGCTATAAATTCTACTTGTATGAAGCTCATAATGTTTCAGTTTTGTTGACACTGTCAGAGAGGTGTTCATTTACATAAAGGGTCATAAAACACCTCTTTATAGAGATTCTTTCTTTCCAAAATGTTGTCAGACTTTTGTTTTTAGGATATCAATCTGAGCCTGTCAGTGGCAAAAACAAGCACTTTCAGTGGACGTACATTGACATTGTGAAATTGGCCTGAAGGATTACGTTACGGTCGGTTTGACAGCTGCAACTCTCTGGTTCTGGAAGAAGTACAGAAATTATTGTTTTCCCTATTAGTCATACAGACATAAAACATGAAGAGAGGGTCCAGATTGAAAAAGGTACCTTTGAATATAACACACTTTATATATGTGCAATTTAATAATAGGTCTGAAACATGCAACACCTCACTAGATCAGAGGTCTTCAACCTTTTTTAGTCCAAGGACCTATAAAAAGTTTTACATTTACTTTATTAAACTTTTAGTTCACCTTATTAACTTATTTATATACTGAGTTATTAGCCTATATGTTTAGAATTGATAATTGTTCATGCATAATGGAATAATTAAATAAAATGAATTAGTACTTACTTAATAGTAATAGCTTTTGTCAAAAGTAGCTTATTCTGTGCTTGCAGTTTACTCAAACCATTTTTGTTTTGTTTGCATTTATATTTTGCATTTATATTTTGCATATATTTCTGCATTTTATATTTTCATTTATAATAATTCTCACAAATTATTATTATCATCATCATCATCATCCTAGGCTTTTTGCTGTATGATGCAGAAAAATCAGGACAAAAAATCTTTAACATGAAGAGTAAACTAGAGTCTACAACCACGTGGTCTCCTGTGTTTCCTGCATCAGCATCACAATCCAAGAAAGATAGTGGCATATTACAGCTATCAGTGTGTGATAAGAACTGACACACAACAACAAAAACAGAAAATGTCCAGCAACAGTCGTACAGATTTTTGGAAATAGGAAACAGATGAAGGTTCATCGGTGTAGATGACAGGTACTTTTCTTGATGTGGTGGTTTGTGTCTCATTCCTCTGAAGGTATCATGACATGTAGACTGCATGAATGGATAGTATGTATCAGGCTGCTCAGATTAAATTATCTCCACAGCGCAGAGCCTCACCAAATATAGCAGCGATGTTTTTTCAAGTACTCAGGGGGAGAAACTCTGTGAATCGGAAATGACATTTATCCTAATCTGACATGGCATTTGCCCCCCAAAAAACCCCTCAAGCCCAATGTCATCGCATCAGTCAGAGAGAACACCATAATAGGCCCTCTGGAGCCAGTTCACAGTGTGCCCTACTGTGGTCCAAACCTGGCACAGCGTGGAGCGTCAGTTTGCAGCCTGGCCTTCTCTTCTGCACAGATAATCAACAGTGCTGTTTCTATGGAAAAGAGTTGAGAGTCCATTTGCATGCAGGCGGCTGCAGTTGGAGGCCCATCTGTCCATTGGAGCGCTTTCCAATTTATGTTAGTTGTTGTTGTCATCGTTGTCAACACACAGCAGCACACTAACCCACACACACACACACACACACACACACACACACACACACACACACACACACACACACACACACACACACCCTCCTCCTCAACAGAAGTGACAGTGGAGGAGCTCTGGAACTAAAAGAGCAATCCATCATCTGAGTAAAGCTTCAGCCTGACACCACACACAGACTGTTGTTAGACAGAGGAGAGTGAAACTATGAGCCTGAGGTGATTCTTGACAAATACATGCACATGGAAAATATATACATATTCATAAATGCCTTCTCCAAACAATTTCTTTCTCACCATTTAACTTATATTTTATTTTACTACTGCATTTTTAGAGCACAGAAAAAAGGACACTTCTAACCGACAGTTTCTGGAAAGGTTCTTTGACAAAGCAAACTGCATATATTAAGATATTATTTTAATATTATATGTCATTATTCACATCAAACTACCCATTTAAGGAGAATGAATTTAGTTATTTATAATTCTTAGCGAAAATTCCACAATTTGTAAAGTGAAGGACTTGAAGCCAGGCATGAAAGTATTTTTTTCAATCTCATTTTTCGAGTTAGAACATGAAAACTGTAATGAATGATTTCAAAATGATTCATGTAGTCATGATCATAAACATAATTCCTGGCACAGAAGCAGATCTATGTACTGCTGTGGACAGGGTCAGCAGAAAAATGTATATAAATCTGAAAGAAAGGTGTATCTTCCTTTCCATAATAATGTTAGACATTTATAATATAACATATTTGTATATATAGTATAACAATCTGAAAAACAAGCACTTTTATTGGACATACAGTGACAGTGAGCAGTTGTCTGTAAGGATTACGTTGCAGTGGTCTCACAGCTGCAGCTCTCTCACAGTTTGAAAACATGCGTTTTTACACCACAAATTATGTAAATTATACATCAACATTTGGCACCTGACCAATCTACCGCTTCTTCTGAGCCTGATGAAGCAAACATGGAATAAAATGCATTTACCTGCTTTTCTACTTGCTGAAAAACATGTCCAAAAAACAAAACACAGTTCCTCTCACTGGTTCTGGCACTTTCAGTTTTATAACCCAGAACTTTACTGTTTGGTTTGACTCTTATTGTATCATTATTGGCTGTAGATGACAGCAATGATGCTCTTAAAACCTCCTGCTCAGCACCACAGAGGTAGTATCTAGCTGGTGAACATAGTGGACCATTGAACAGCTAATGAGCCAGGTATTTCTTCTGGTGGAGAACAAACCAAAGCTAAAAGAAAATGAATATGTTCCCCTAGCAGACATTTTTGCCTAAAGCTATTTTTCTTTTTTCTAATATACACTCAGCAATTTAGGATTCCCTGCCTCGCAACCTCCATGGCTGGGAAATGAAGCCAGTGCAGAAGCATAGTTCTTTAAAGCTTGAGGCTGGCTACAGAACATCTCAACCCCTATAGAACTCACCTGTTCAAATGATATTAAGGGTTAAAGTTATGATTGACAGGTGGCTGTCTTACAGATAGCTTGTTTGAGCACACAGGTATCATTCGCCTCAGGTCCACCAATCATCCATGTTTTTGCCCATTATTTAGATAGAAGGCAGACGAGGCAGGACAGCCAGCGTCACATATTATGAGCTTCAAAACGCTGCAGATGCTGTCCATTTATTATACTGTCAGTGGTTGACACAGAGAATCAAACCACCACGACTAATAGCCAAGCCAGTGGACCAGCAACCTCTGTGACCCATAACACCCTTCTCTGTTTAGGCATGCATATTTTTTGTGTCTTTGCAGCATCATCATTGTAGCATCTGCCATCCTCAGTAGGACAATGAAAGCAGCAGCAGGTGTGTGTTCAGTGTATGACAATCACTCAGGACTGTTTCATGTATGTGCAGCTTTTTAATGGAGGTGGAGCTGTGAAGCAGTTTGCCAAAGCAAATGTAGACTAGCTCGGGGTTTCAAAGATTTAGATTCTACATCCTAAACCCAACAGGATTTTTCAGATACTACACTTCATATAAAACTTCCATTTCACCTCATTGTGCTGCGCCAAGCTGAGGCTCATTCCTTCCCCCCTGAGGACAGATGACAGACGACACCTGCTGGTACTAGCACTTGACGGTTGGTGAGATCCACAGTCGTTGTGGGTGATTTTTCCCCAGCAGCTACAAAAGACAACGATGAGCTTGTTCTACACTTGAAACAAACAAGTCGCACAAAGATGAGATTAATGTAGGTTCACACTAAATGCAGGCTCTTTTATAAATTATTGGCTCAATGTGGAGTTCTTGTGGTTAAATATTGATGGATGCAGCTTTAAAATAAATAGTTCTTATCTGAACCCTCAGGAGGCTCCAGAAGCAGCCACTCAGAAGAACACTCAGAGTTGTTGTAACCTCCACAAATCATGACAGTCCTTCTAAGGGATGAGCGGAGACACTCTAGCAGAGTAAACATGTGAAAGGTGTGAAGAGGAAGAGGGTTCCTCTGGTTTAACAGTCAAAGTCATGAAGATTGTGGAAGGGTCAGTGGCACATTTTTGATACAGTAATATTATGCTGCCACCTACTGGAGACACTTCATCAATGGGGCTTACGTTTGGTTTTCATGTCTTATAACGGTTTCCAAAAAAGTTGCACCCTTTGTAAAATGTAGAAACAAAATATGATGCAAAGACAACTTATGAAATGCTGAAACTAAAAAAAAAGACTGCTTTAAATAGCAACATGTTTTAAAATGTTGGACAGTGTCAACAAAAGGCTGGAAAAGTTGTGAAATGCTGAAAGAAAACATCTGGTGGAAGATCTCACAATGAATGAGGTCAACAGGTTAGCAACACAACTGAGAACTCAGAACTACAGATGTCTGCACTGGAATAAAAAGTAGAAGATTTCTCTCTGAAATATAATGAAGCATCTCAGATATACTTCCACCACTGACCAGCTGCGGACCTATTGCAGACCGAAGCCATGTGTTTCTGATAGAGGATTAGAGCATGGACGCGTGTGCACTGTGCGATGTGATCGCTCAACCCAAGAAGTTTGTTTAATATCTACACTAACAATTATACAATACTGTATGCCATGAAGTGTATGAGATGGAGTTCCCAGGCTGCTGTAGACTTCATTTTTCTATGAAACCACACAAAGGGTCAATTTTCAGGATTTAAATTAAACACCACGATCACACAGCTGTTGGAAAATAACATTTATTTTGAGTGTGTTCAGGAACATGAGCTGCGTTCTTGTAAAATGGTTTAAATAAAAAGTTCCTTTCTTTCTTATCATAAATAAAAACCTGAAAATACTACACAGCCTGAAAAGAGTTTTGTACAAACAATGATTAAACGAGTGTGTGAATGTAAAAAACAAACTATTCTGCCACACAACTGCAAAAACAGGAGCCGTGTGAACACACAGGCTGTGTCCACAGAGTTCAACATCCATCTGTTCATTATCATGTGAGAAAAAACTGGAACATAATAGTTGGAACATAATAACTTGGCTTACAGTACAAAGGGCTCTGCATATCTTTGAACGTTACAATCTTGTCCCTGGTCGACACAGAGAACCTGCAAACCCTGCTGTGAAGAACAACCTCCAGGAAACGTGCACCAAACCTCAACCCAACAAGGAATGTGAAGCTTTCCTCATTATCAGGCTAGCTGGAAACATTTAAACGACTTGTCCATGAACTTCTCCAGCCACTAAAATACTCGATCGAACTCCGTCTGGCTGGTGGTGGCTGGGTTTCTGTTCTGATTGGGCTGCTGCTGTGGCATGTGGCCTCTCCGTCTGGGTGGGGCCAGATATTCAAACATGGAGGTGTTGTGGGTGGAGAGCATGTTTTTCAGGTCTGACGGCATGGGGTCAGACCAGAAGAAGTCATGATTGAGTGCGTCATCACTGTCTATGCGCTGTGCCGGGTCCAGGACGAGAAGTTTATCAATGAGATCCAGGGCGTACGGATCTTTGACGTAAGCTTTCAGGCGGTCCTTCACTTTCCTCTTCTGGCCTTTAGGCAGCTCCATTTTCTGGTAGAGCTCATACTTATCTACACCGGGCCACACCTGAGACAGAGAGGAAACAGCTCAGAGTTTAGCTGACAAGCATGTCGGCAAGTTATTGTAACTTCAATCTGATGTGGTCTCACCTCAGCAGTGATGGAGCCACAGAGCTGGCTGATGAGAGTGAGCTGGTGCT
The DNA here is from genome assembly GCA_004119915.2 of Collichthys lucidus. Classification (NCBI taxonomy): domain Eukaryota; kingdom Metazoa; phylum Chordata; class Actinopteri; family Sciaenidae; genus Collichthys; species Collichthys lucidus. The sequence continues at coordinate 3,503,710 of CM014093.1, read as the reverse complement.
GCTCAGTGTTGCCTTGCATTATAGGACTTCTGGTCCACATCTCTGCCATGATGCAGCCTCCTCCCCACAGGTCAATGGGTGGGCCGTAGTCTCTCTCACCTGCCAATAAAATGAGTCAATTATAAATGCCTTTAAATTCTCCTGCAGCACAGCTGGCTGCACATTCGTACATTGCGTTTTGTGGTCGTCTCATACCCAGCAGCAGCTCTGGAGGTCTGTACCACAGCGTGACCACGCGGTTGGTGTAGCGGTTGCCCTGACTGTTTTTAGCCAGGCTGAAGGCCCGAGCCAAACCAAAGTCAGCCAGCTTCAGGACACCGTCTCTGGTGATGAGCACGTTAGCTGCCTTCATGTCTCTGTGAAGAATCTAACCCAACAGAAGGAGATATTATGATGGTGACAGTGGGAGTTCGGTCAAAGGCTCTGGAGGTGAAAGAAGCACTGGCTGGCGGTCTTTATGGATGGCTCACCTTGTTTCTGTGGATGTAGTACAATCCATTGAGCAGCATCTGCATCACCTTCTTGATCTCTGCCAGGGTGAACTTCACGTTGGCGTTGCTCAGCAGCCCCGCCAGGTCGTGTTCGCAGAAGTCAAACACCAGGTAGATGCTGCCTTTGTATCTGTTGAACTGAGTAGCTTCAAGCGGGAAGAGAAAGAATAAAAACATAAGCAACAGAAGTTACCATGACGATGTACCTCAGGAAGTAGTGAACCACCGTTGTAATCCTGAAAACTCTCAGTTAAACGTTAAGTCATCCTAACCTCAAAGCCAGCGTCGCAGTACAGGCCTGTGCACCAATCACATGTTTTGCACTGACACCCACCTTTGGTTCTGCAGATCTCGATCAGATTCACCACGTTCTCGTGTTTGAGCAGCTGCAGGATCTTGATCTCTCTCAGAGCGGTGATCGGGAACTGAAACGAAGCAGCCAGAGGAAACTTCTAGAATGACTGCGTACAAGCACTCATGTGCTAACATGAACTCAGACCTTTGCCAATACAGATGTAGCAACTTAAAAGTTCCCGTGTTTCCGTGACGGGACCGTGACTGATTCTTCGCAGGTCCTTCACAGGTCCTTCGCTGGACCGTGAGCGAAATGTAATCCCCCGCGATGACGTAGTCAGTGAGGCCCTGACTGGAAACGCCCCTAAGCAGTCTGTGTGAAAACCAGCTGCAATGCCTCATTTGTCCACGGGGAGGAGCAGTGATGTTCCGCTCTCACCGTAGACTGTCTAAACTAAGACACATCTGAACAGATACGCTTGGGTGAGCGGGTGAGCCGATCAGCTGATCAGTTGATGGGGAAAAAAAAAAAGTTATGATAAGATAACACTGAGCCACCGCTGCAGCCGCAACTCACGCACAACAACAACATGCCAACATAAACTTGTTATTAAAGAAAACTCCACTCGTAACTGTTTTTTAAGAGTTATATCTGTGTGATGCTTTCTGAAGCCTGCAGTATGAAGTGCGAGTATGAAGAGAGTGCGCGAGAGGAGAGCTTCAGCCATTTGGAATTAGTTTAAATGAATTTTTAAACAGACAAAGTAGTTTTCAAGACTGCATATTGCTAGTGGAACCTATTTTCTGACCCAGGGTGCGTTCGTGACTGGTTCTGAATCCTTTGAGGTAGATTTTTGACTCTCTTTGTTAGTTTTTGTTTTCTTCGCTGTAACTCTGTGGAGTCCTGATCTCTCTAGCAATGTTGTTTTCTGAGAGTTTTTGAGTTTTTCAAATGCCGCTTCCACCTGGACAGCTGCCTTTGTTTACTCCGGGAACAGCTGATCGCAATAAGGGGTGTCAAGGGGGAGCCCATCAAGTGCAAACAAAAGGTTGAGCAAGGAGAATGCTTATGGTGTGTTTGAGGGGTTTACCTGGCCTAAAGCATACCTTAAATACCTACATAATAATATTTGAATATTTGATCACAGTTTGATCGTTGTAAGACGCCATTTAAAGAGGGAGAATACCTGATGATTAACAGCCCTTTGGAAGCCCTTTGTTATGTACTGTAGGTATCAACCTTTTGTTTGCACTTTATTTTTTTATTGCCCGATAAGAGGCTCACGTTAACGCCGATAATGGCTCACCACTAGTGAAGACACACCAGCCTAGATGTTGTTGATTTAGTGAAAGCTCGCCCAGGAGAAGGAGGGGGGTCTTTCCGGTCACTGTAATTAGCAGGCACCTGGCCGAAAGTCAGCTGGAAGACGGCTGCCATTCAGCTGGCGTTCAGCTTGAATGGGAACTTTTAAGTTGCTACTACTGTATTTAGAGCACAGAAGCCATATGATACAGCAGCTTTGAACTCAGTCACATGTTGAAAACGTGTCACTTCAGTCAGTTAGACTCTTGCTGGTGCTTTTAACAACAGCAAAACCCATATTTAATAAACAAACAAAAACAAAATAAGGCTTTAAGCTATCTCATAGTTCAAATGCATATATTGTGGCTATGAATTTTAATTTCATGTCTGAAATGCATTCCTTACTGTATGTAGATTTATGTATTTAGACACCCATCCAAATGCATGTTTTTATGAGGTCAGAGCTTGCACATAGCATACAATTTGTGTCATGCACTTTGTTGACAGTACGACAGTATATTTTCATGGTGATAAAGTGGGATTAACTGCACACAACACTGCCTCAGCATTAAAGTGTGCCCAGTAAATTTCTGTAAACCATTTCACAGTAGTGTACTGTGTATTCAGTCAAAAACTACAGTACCATATTTTCACGACCATAAGGCGCATATAAACGTCTTTTTTTTTTTCAAAATGTGTCCTATAGCGCAGTGCGCCCTATGTGTGTTGTTAAACGTGTGTTGAGAACGTTAAAGGGGGAAGTATGGGCGTGTATAAAAGAACAGGTATGTGCTTTATGCAGAACATTGTTGTCTTAACAACCCTGAAAATGGCAAAGAGACACGCGTATGAAGCACAGTTTAAACTGAAGGCAAGGAGGTCTGTCTTGGTGCTTTCGTTTTATGAAACGGTGCCATTTTTCCATCCGGACTAGGACAACGGTAGGGCAGCAACTTCCAGCGGATTATACTGAAAAGCTGGCGAACTTACGCTCCTACTGCAGCAAACACATCGCCGACAAACGCATTCAGCCCAGCCACATCACCAACATGGACGAGGTGCCGCTCACTTTCGACATCCCGGTGAGTCACGCGGTGGAGAAGAAGGGGACCAGTACGGTAGCGATACGCACAACGGGGTATGAAAAGTCACCGTTTACTGTTGTGCTTGGCTGCCACGCTAATGGACAGAAACTGCCGCCTATGGTGATTTTTAAGAGAAAGACTTTGCCTAAAGAGATGTTTCCAGCAGGAGTCATTATTAAGGCAAATGAAAAGGGCCATGGATGGATGAAGAGATGATGAAAGAGTGGCTGAGGCAGGTGTATGTAAGGCGACCAGGTGGTTTTTTCCACGCATCACCATCGCTGTTGATCTGTGACTCTATGCGTGCCCATCTTACAGCCGATGTGAAAAAAGAAGTGAAACAAATGAACGCTGTGCTTGCTGTTGTGGAACTGGCATATTTGTTTTAGCGCAGCTGTTTAACTCAGAAACGGAGGATGAGGACTTCAATGGGTTTGATTAATGACAATTACCGGTAATGTGCTAATGTGTGCTGTGGTAATGTTAGTACTTTGTAATAAAGACTTGAATAAAGCACAATCAAACTCAGTTTTGCTCCCGCTCTATTTTTAAATACGCACACTTGTATGCTTGTGTGTGTTGTTGTAAGGCGGTGCACCATATGTGTGTGTTAAATACAGTAATGGCACACATAACTGAGACTGTGCCTTTTCGTATGGTGCGCCGTATGGTCGTGAAAATACGGTAATTATAGAGTTACCCTTTAAGGGGGGAAAAAAAGAAGAGGCAGCAGATTCTTATTTGCATTGTTCATCATTTATCACTTAGGACTGGCAGAACACGTTCTGTCAGATGATAACACTACACCAAACATTTCAAATGGAAAAAGGCCACATCATTCATAGATCATGACAGCGAGTTAACATGTGGCATTAGTCTAAACATCTTTGACATGTGACATGTGGACAGGAGGAGACACAGTATCTACAAACCGCATTCATGCACAACTATGGCAAGTTATCCAGGTCAAACATAACAGGAAGGAAGCCTGTACACTGTGATGGATGTTTGTTCGTTTGATTGACAGGTGTGTAAGAATTCTGCTACCTGTCTTCTCTTCCAAACACATTATCTAACATGGTGATTTGTTTACAACCTGTCTGCTCATCTTCACTGACAACTGTTCAGAATTCATCAAAGTAGACCCTTGGAATGATCGTAGAATGTCTGACACAGGTGACATTCAGACCATAACATGAACCATTACAAGCGGCTGTGAACACTCTCTTACCCCTTCTTTCTCATTTTCCATCAGCACTTTCTTCAGTGCGACCTTCTTGCCGGTCTGCCTGTGCTTTGCTTTGAACACTTCTCTGTGAAGAGACGAACAGGAAACAGAGACAGATGAAGAGCTTCTCTCACACAGAAAGGAAAGCTGATAGTCGTTATTTAAAGTGAAACTGAGCTGTATGTATGAAGACAGCTCAGATATGTTCAGTGCGAACAGTCACATGAATAAACTACATACAGCAGTTACAGTCGGCAGTTCATGTATTATAGTAATGTCAAAAAACTCCTGAACAAGAAGAAGAAAGCTTTTAAGCAGAGAAACTTGACAGGGCTGAGGAGTGTGCAGAGGGAACTGAAAATAAGCCTGAGGGAGGCCAAGGAGGCATATGGGAGGAAGGTGGAGAAGAAACTTATGACATAAACAAAAGGCGACAATTACCAGAAGCAAACATACATCGTTAGCTTGCTGCTACACGCTAATCTAGCGATTCCCCCACCTACGTTTTATGAAGAATCTCACCACTACACATTGTGACAATGTCAAACTTTATACAACACTTTACAACCGAATTTAATCGCGGCGACATCTCCCAACGGACATAAATGTATTGTTTTTCGTAATTACTATTTATAACTGTTGATACATTTATGTCCGTTGGGAGATGTCGCCGCCATTAAATTCGGTTGTGTTGTCGTTGACAATGCCGCGTTGTGTTATGGGAAATGTTTCGTAGCCCTCCTTTCGGAGTCAGCCTGCCTCAACCCCTCACTTTGGAGGGGTTCTGAGGCAATCCCCTACCCCTACGCCTTCGTGTTAGGGAGAATTGGGATAGCCCTACCCCTTCACGGGAACGCGCAAAAGGGAGAGGTAGGGGTAAGGGGTAAGGCGAAGGGGTGAAATGGGATTGGCCCTTTAACTAACCCTACTCTGGCCTCCCTCGCCCCATCTACTACATCTGACTGCATGAACAGCACCCCCATGCACACTCCACCTCCTGAGGGATGTGAAGTAGAGCCTCACTCCCACCCCCCACCCTGCTTAAGGACCCTTCACACCCACCACCCACTGTCAATACTGACCAGGTGAGAGGAGCACTGAGACGACTCAACATGAGTCCGCAAATGGGTAAAGTACCAACATTATGGAAAACATCATGCCTCATACCAATACCCAAGAAGCCTCACCCTAAAGAACTCAATGACTACAGACCAGTTGCCCTCACCTCACACCTAATGAAGACCCTTGAACGTCTGCTGTTACTGAACCTACTAAAACCCCAGGTTTGCCATGCACTTGACCCCCTACAGTTTGCCTACCAGGAGAAGGTGGGAGTGGATGCTATTCTATATCTTCTACACAAGGTGCACTCTCACTTGGACAAAGGAGGCTGTGCTGTGAGAATAATGTTTTTTGATTTCTCCAGTGCTTTTAATACCATCCAGCCACTCCTATTGAGAGACAAACTGCTGCGGATGGGTGTGGAACCTGGTCTGGTGACCTGGATCACGGATTATCTTACTGAACGTCCTCAGTTTGTCAGACTGAGGGACCTAATATCAGAGGTGGTGGTCAGCAGCACAGGGCGCACAGGGAACAGTGCTCTCTCCTGTACTATTTACCCTATACACCACAGACTTCAAGCACAACTCAGAGTCATGCCACATGCAGAAATTTTCTGACGACACTGCAATTGTGGGGTGTGTTAGGGATGGTGAGGAGAAGGTGTATCGGCGCCTTGTGGAGGACTTTGTTGGGTGGTGTAGGGCTAACCAGCTGCAGCTGAAGTGGAGACCGTCCGCACTTACAAATACCTGGGAGTGCACATCGACAATAAGCTGGACTGGTCCGCTAACTCAAATGCAGTTTACAAGAAAGGGCAGAGCAGGCTCTACTTTCCCAGGAGGCTGAGGTCCTTCAATGTCTGCAACAGACTCCTGCTTATGTTCTACCAGTCTGTTATGGCAAGTGTGCTCTTCTATGCGGTGGTATGTTGGGGAGGTAGCACTAGGAAGAGAGATACTGGACGACTGGACAGACTGGTGAGGAAAGCAGGGTCTGTGTGGAGCTAGAGGCGCTCACAACAATCGCAGAGAGAAGGACCCTGAGCAGGCTGCTGTCTATAACGGACAATGACCGGATCAGCTGTAGACTCCGGTCTCTCCCCTGCAGGACGGACAGACTGCGCAGGTCCTTTGTCCCCATGGCCATACAGCTTTTCAACGCCTTTACAAAAAGTGCTACACACACACACTGACTACATAGCTGATGTGAAATTAATTCATCAGACAATAACAACTATTACTGTGCAATAACTCTTCTCCTACATCTCTCTCCTTCTCTTTTGAAAACTGTGCACCACATCCCACCCCCAATCATGACCTTGTTTTGCACTAATATTTATGTATTTATTCATTACCATGTCACGCATTTTACCAGTATGACATTTTACTACCTGATGTTTTGAAACACAGTTGAGTGAATGTATGTATGTATGCAGGGCATGTGCAATGACTGATAGGATGGATGTGTTGTTTTTGTGCAGTGTGTGTGTATGTGCTATGCGTTTTTGCTGTTGCTGTCGTTGGGCTGATATGTTGATTTTGTGTAATGTGTTACATGTATATGCTGCTGGACACCTTAATTTCCTTCGGGTTCAATAAAGTATCTCTATCTATCTATCTATCTATCTATCCACGATGTGTACAGTATTTCTATGATAACCCACGTTTATTAAAAATTCCCTTAATATGATATGAAAATGAATGATACATGCGTACATTATATTTTGAAGCTTTTTATCCCTTTTAAAGCAAAGTTAGCTGCTAGCACAGCTAATGTTAGCGCCACACACACACACACACACACACACACACACACACACACACACACACACACACACACACACACACACACACACACACACAGGACAATGTGTATTCGAACATGACTCACCCAAACGTCCCCTGTCCTATCTTGGCCATTTTTTCATACTTGGAGAACTCGTCGCAGAAAGGAAACTCCACTCCGTCGTAGTATTTGGACATTATGGCGGCCTCCCGGTCGGGCCTAGAGACACAATTCATATGATATTAGGACATTTACGTTAAATTGCGGGCTATAAAGAACATCCGAAGGTATTTAAATGAATGTAAAAACAGATACCTTAATGACAAAAAAACAAATGTAACCATATTCTTACTTTTCAGCCCCGCCGGCGTTGCTTGTTTTGTCCCGCTGCATCCTCGTCTCGTCCCGTCCCGAGTGTTTCCGAGTCAAAGTACAGCTTGCGAACTACATATGCTGCATTCAAGTCAACTCGGGCTCCAGAGCATCGCAGTGTGATGAACTGTTTTATAAATCCACCAATAATACTGAAAAACACGGCGGAACACAGGCATCTCATTCGAGTTGTTTACACATGACAGAATGCAATAACACATAGAAATATTATTTATATTCGCTGCATCCACCGGGTTTCAAGTTCCAAGTTGTCATCTAACACGACAACTCAGATATCACAAAAACAATTACCTTTTCCATAATCAAATCTCGTCATATCAACATTTTTACTGCTGTATTCACTACTGCGTTGTGTCTCACATATACACATATAATCTACAGACAAGAACTGATTATGTAAAAACCGATGATTTGAGCAGCACCTGAAGGCCACAATTAAGGCACAACATGGCTGGAATAGTGAGGGCGACACCTGGCGACCCGGATGAGTAATAACCTCTGTCAAAATTAGCAGATAAATATAGTGGCACTACTTATTTTTATATAAATGCGTCAGTGTGGACAAACGTTTGTGCCAAAACAAACAAATACGATTATGATAAATCATGATTGTCTTTTTTCATTCTCCGGGACAGTGCATTGGTGCATTGGTTGTGGATATTACAGTGGCTGGAAATGTAACATACTGTACATGTAACGCCCACCATTTATGATTATTTAAAGCAAGTCATTACAAATGAGCTGACAGATTTGTTCCTTTTTTTTCTTCGAGTTTCTTAGGGCACATAAACAATATCCAACCCAAAGACGTCATAAGACATAAGACATCAAGATACAAATTAAATAACACACCATTATGTGAAGGGTCTAATTAAATCAAACAAAGCCCAAAATATAATCAATCATCAAAAAATGATGATTATCAACAAATAGTATGCGAAAAGAGGGGGCGTGCCGTGACGTCATTGCGCATCTGAAAAGAACGTCCCATATTTGGCCGCAGCTTCCTGTGACAGCTCGACGCCCCACCATGGTGTGCTTGTCATGCGTGTGCAGCCGGGGCTTAGCGTTTGCCGCGCGGCTCCCCAAGAAAGACTGGACGATCGGGTTGGCGGGTCTTTCAGTCAGACACTACAGCACAAAGACAGCACCTCAGCTACCGGGCATGGAGTACCAGGTAAGCTGTCTCTTCTCCCGGTCTTTTCTAGGCACCGGCTCCTAGCCAGCTAGCTAGCCACATGTGCTAGTTGGATAAGTTAGTGTTGTAACAGTTTGATAATGGACAGAAACAGAAACATGGCTGCCAGCACCAGGTGAAACTATATCAACTTTAGATGGCGCTGTAAACGGAGCCGAGCGAACAGCTGGCTGATCTTTGCTGCTTGTTGAGTGACCGTGCTATGAAAAGTTACAGCTTACAGCTCACACTGTCAGCTGTTATCTGCGTTTGCAGCAGAGACCCTGAGTCAATGCAACGTGCAACCTGTGCTGCTCCACGTGCGGCCAAGACCTGCTCTGATGCCTTATCTGAGAGCTGGATGGGGACAGTTTGACAGCATGTGTAAACACAATGTTTACTCCATTTCTACTACTGTGTCCTAACATGACATGAACACGGACCCGAAAGACTGTCACAGTTCACCTGCTTAATGCAAATAAGACACATTATACAGCTGCTGTCCCTGGCAGCTCTAATGTTGTCAACAGGTGCAACACAACATTTGCTGTTCTTTAGATTGTTTTTGTTCTTTCTGAAACTGCAGATTTCTGCCATCATACCTGATCTGCTTTAATCCTTTTTAAAATGTCACAAAGTGGTAACAGATCACATGTTGTTGTTTCTACGACTAACTGTCCAAAACCCCAAAGAGAATAAGTTTAATGACAGAATAAAGAGAATGTGGAGCGAAGCTGGTGTATTTTGGACGATAGTTGTTGATTAATACTAGTACATGCGAATCAGAAAAGGCAAAATCATTTATCCAACATTGATACGGCGCTCATGACTGTATGGCGAGTTAAGAAGCAGCACGAGCAGCTGATTAGTGTAGAATAGAGGGGAAGGCGTGGAAGCTAACATGGATTCATCCAAATTTACAAAATCCACCAACCAGCACCGCTAATGCTCACTGATTCACATTTTCCATCTGGTTTGGTTAATGATCATGGTGTTTGTTGGAGTGTGTGGAGCCGCTCCAGCGTTCGTCTCTGTATTTTCTATAATTACTGACAAAACAAGGCTGTTTGTTTTACCTGTCGGTCTCAATACTGCCCTAACCTGTCTGTCTAACTCAGCATATTGCTGATTGATTGATAATTGTGGCATATAATCATACAGGTACAGTCATAGTGAAATACAAAGTAAATACATAAGGCTCAGTAGTTTCCAGTAACATACATGCAGTGTAACTTTTAGTACAAGTTACTAGTAAAGGGAGTATTTTCAGCAGATGATTAATCCACATTAAACTTTTAAACTTTGAACTAATGTTTGGAATTGTTCTCTAAGAAATTATACATTTTCTGTTGATGGACTAAATAATTCTTTTTTTATACATCTTTTTATTGTTTTTTTTTTTCGTTCACATACACCAATAATTTACACACACATACAGTGTATACACACATTCTTGAGGTAGAAAATGTCATAACTTGTGCCACACAGTGTGATGGTAACAACAGTGAGCTTAACCTAAGCCGGAATGGCTTCTAGGGACTAAATAATTGATAGACAGATCACATTTCCAGGTCCAGCTCAGGGAACAGTTTTTCTTTGCATTACAAGATCTGTTGGCTGACCAGGCCAGTGCAGTCATCTTCTCAACTGATGGATATGACTTTAATACAAGCACAACACACTGACTGTAACGTGTTGCTCTCACTGAACATGTGCATGTAAAATGAAACCTGCCTGTGAGGTTAATTCCATGGATGATGTTTTACATGTAGCAACATGTGATGGGGAGGATGTTCACATGCTGTGCTGTGCTGTGCTGTGCTGGTTATGCAGGTTCTTAACACTTCACTCTTTCCTCTTGCTGCAGGATGCAGTATGCACTCTAAACACACTACAGACCAATGCCAGTGCTCTGGAGGAGGTGCGACGAGAGCGGGGCCACCCTCAACTGCAGCTCCAGGCCATGAGGGGCTTCCTGGAACGAGCCGGCCTCACAGTCAGTTAGTTATATCACCTTGCATAGTACACAGGGCACGTTTATCGATGATGACTGAAGGATTACAAACAGGGGTTAAAGTGGTCTGGAACACTCCGCTCCAGAACGGAGTCGCTCAATGTGTTTATCTATCAGGGTTTTCAGTTATTAGAAGTATTAGTAGTATTATTTTCATTTAATAGTTTTCATTTTATTTTGTCTTCAAATAGTTTTGTCCAGACCAAACTCTGAAATATCAAATGTAGCAAATTCTCACTTTAACCTGATTGATACATTTATTGATTATTGTTGTTGGGTAACGTGATGGAGTCATTCTGTCCTTGAGTCTGATTTGTTGTGTTTGTGTTTCAAAGGTGGAGGATCTAGATCATCTCAATATCATTCATGTGACGGGAACAAAGGGCAAGGTGAGCTGACTGCACACGCAAGCTGTGTGTGTGTCTGTGTGTCTGTGTGTTGCACAGGTCAGTCATTTTTTGACCAAACAAACCACATACATAACTGAAAAGTTTAAATTCTAAATATATTTACTTCTCTGTCAAACTCTTATGTACACTGGTTGTGCAAACTTTTTTTGATCAAGGTCCTTTTTAGTTAAGATTTTCACGATATGCCAAATACAAACAATAACTAATCCCTAGTCGCCACCCCCACCCTTCTATATACCAGACCTGTACCGCTCAGTAAAAGACAGTCACTTTGCATACTTGCTGATAAGGTAAGTCACATAAACAAATTCAGCAGAGACCGAAAGAACGTACGTGACGATACAAGTAAGAGGTTCACATGTATTAAAGGGTAACACAGGGTTTCTGCTTCCATTTGATCCACACGTGTCATGACAGGCTGCCAGGTTGCATAGAGTTTTAAAACAGACCCTTGGAGAGAGTATATTATTTTTTTCTAGCTCACGAACAAACATGTTTGTGTTCATCTTTCAGGGCTCGACGTGTGCGTTCACTGAGCAGATTTTGAGGAGTTATGGCTTCCGCACAGGATTTTACAGGTACGACTGTTAAAAGTCTGAACAGTGGAGTTTGTGTTCTTGTTACATTTCAGTCAATTGTGATTAAAATTGAAGCAGACTTGTGATTTCACCAGATTATAGAAGAGTCGTCTCTGTTTGTGTCATTGATTTTTCACTCAGCTGTATTCAGTACACTTCCACAGTAAAATCTAAGCTTACGCCCTCAACAGTGCTGTCCATAATGAATAGGTTTGATTAGTTTGATCATCAGTAAAGTTCACAGAGAGGACCTGCAGGCTGAACAGTAGCAGCAGGAAAAAAGCATGAGCATGTTTTTATTAATACATTTATTTTAAATATCATGAATGTGACTGTATAAATTCATGAATGACATAAAATGACATGGTCAACATTCCTATTGATGCTCGTTGCCATGGTATTTATTATTTATATTTATTTCCTTATCCTCGGCCAGTGAAAGGTAGCTAAACACTTTGCTTCTTGGTTACAGCTCCCCACATTTGGTCCAAGTTAGAGAGAGGATTCGAATCAACGGACAGCCCATTGGAAAGGAGCTCTTCACCAAATACTTCTGGCAGGTTTACGGACGGCTGCATGAAACTAAGGTAGGTCACGTGACAAGGCAGAGAAAAGCTCAAACCAGATGGGACAACATGTTGTTGTGCTTAGATGGCATTGGTAGCCACCTCCACCACCTCCTCTATGCTACATGGGAACCACACATGCAGATACCATCCATCGACATATTTACCTTTTTATTTTAACACATATTTCTATATGCTTCTATATTTCATATGCTATGCTATATGCATAGGTTGTGTGTCTTCAGTGCTGATCAAACTTTTGACTAGTACAGCACCTTCTTACAATTTAAATGTAACAGGTGTGTTCGCTGACCATGGCTACTGATTGACTTCACTCGGTGAAATGTTTGAACGGGTTAACCTTTAATCATCTAAAAGTAGTGATTTCTAATCGTGCATCCTGTTTGTTTCCACATCCTGAGTAACTCTTCAGCCTCGGCTCTGTGTCACCAGAGTCACAGGTCATAATTGAGTCCAATAGAAAATAAGACCCCTCATGTCAGGATGAGTGTGACCCTCATGTGACAGCACACTGTAGTCACGTTACCAGTGTTGAGTGTGCAGTTAAGAAATATTTTGGACACAATAATGATCGTTCTTTTTAGAAAACACTACAGAGAGGCAACAACACAAGACATGTCCAAGAATTTAAATAAATAAATGTTTTTAATTAAATGCAAATAGAGCTGAAACAAATAGTTCATTATTTGGCAACTATTTTCCATTGATCTATTAATCATTAAGTCATTTCTGTAATTTAAATATTTTCTTCTTTCTTTCATCCTTTATGACGGTAAAACAATACATTTGAGGATGCAACTTTTGGCTTTAGGAAAAACTGATGGGTCCATATGTTTCACCATCTTTTGACATTTTATGGACCAAATAATAAATTGATAGAATAATCAACATTGAAAATAATTGTAATCTTCAGAAAGGACCTTTCAACAGATACAGCGTTGGGACTGTTCATTCAGAAGTGTTTACAGGGAGTGAGAGTGAATGACAAACCTCTGTGCATTATTACATAAAAATGTTGCAGAAAGTTGAGACAGTTTGTTTTTCTCTTCTCTTTGACCTCTTCAGGATGCCCATGGAGGGACAATGCCGGCGTACTTTCGTTTCCTCACCATCCTGGCCTTCCATGTGTTTCTCCAGGAGAAGGTATGTACTGCCTTCACCAGCAGCAAATAGGAACCCAAGGTTTCTGGGAAACATAGTTTAATGCAAGTATACCTAACATAAGTTATAAACACTCGAGCTGCTAGTTACACACACACAGTGTTCCACCCATTAGATTTGATTTATCTTCAGAAAATCATTCACACTGTTTCTTTGCTTTGTGTGGGCAACTGGATGAAAGCCTAAAGATTGTCCATGGTGGAAAAGATTGATACTCTGGGGAAACCTGAAAAAGTTTTATTACTTTAACTCAATTCATCTAAACAGCTGTGCTCTTTGTCCAGGTGGATGTGGCTGTAATTGAAGTCGGCATTGGTGGAGCATATGACTGCACCAACATTATAAGGTAAAGACTCCATTCATAAAGCTGTATCTGACTCGCCTCCTCCAGGCTGCATTATTTATACGTTTTTGATCGCAAATATCTTTCAATGACAGACAGAAAGGAAGTCAAAGAGCAGCATTAATATGTTATCTAATATATGAATATATATATTGTGTGTCACACTGATACACAGACACACACACACCAGCTGTAATATCTTTTATGACCATGTTTGGACCCAATAAAGAAGTGCTGTGTGGTCACAATAAAAAGTGTATGAAACTTTATCAGAGAGCTGAGAACACATGCAGATAGATGGTGTTAGTATGAGAGACAGACCAATGTATCGCTTATCAGCCAATCACAGATACAGGTGTGGGACAAGTATCAAATCATCAGACCATCACAAGCCTCTTCAGTGCTCCTTGTCAGTTTTATGGGAATCTATTAAACAGATGAACACATTTCCTCATTTATGTCTGCAACCTTTAGAAAATCAGAGCCAGACATGAGGACAGTGGTGGTGGTGAACACTCTTACACATTGGTCTAAAAAACATCCATTAGTGTTCAGCTGGGTTCAGATCTGGTGACCGTAGCATTTTTAAAAATATTATTTTAATACTCACTATACATTCAGTGGTGCACAGAAGCATCTCCATGACACGTTTCTTTGCTCTTTTATTCAGCTTTTCCTTTAATTAGTTCCACCTCTGTGTATCTGCTCCATTACATATCTCTGTCACGTGCGTTTGAGGGATGAAAAATACCAGCTGCATATAACAATATATACTCAGCAAGTTGCTTATTTATTGGCAGTTACACATTGAAGCGTACTGTTCCACTTTTACTGGTTTTACTTTATCAGTGCTGTAATAAAATGTTACAATGTTTGTTTTGTTTCTGTCCACTGTGTCAACAGGCGACCGTGGGTGTGTGGTGTCTCCTCTCTGGGTATAGATCACACTCAGATTCTTGGAGACACCATCGAAAAGATCGCCTGGCAGAAAGGAGGCATCTTCAAGGTGTGCTGGCTGTACACACAGTAATGTGGCATTGTGACTGGACATCTGAAATGATTCTAGGGTCACTTACTAGCTTTAATCGTGTGAATGTGTGTTTTTTGTTGTTTGTTTTTTAGCCTGGGGTTCCTGCCTTCACAGTCAGACAGCCAGAAGATGCGATGGTTGTGCTCAGAGACCGAGCCAAAGAGATCAGAGTGAGTCAGACTCAGATATTGCTCGGTGAAATGTCAAGTTGCAACACGTTTGTTTGTTGAAATGTCTCCTCCAACTGCTCAGTTTGATGTAACACAGTGTAACATGTTGTTGTAGTGTCCTCTGTGGGTGTGTCCAGAGCTGGAGGACTACCAGGTAGACTGTGAACCTTTGCGTCTCGGCCTGGCAGGGCAGCACCAGCGCCCTAACGCCTCTCTGGCCCTCCAGCTGAGTCATACTTGGCTGCAGAGAAGATGTTTACCAGGTGGGACATTAACTAACATTTAAACTGTATCTCAAAGGCAAGACAGACATCATAAATCCAAAAATCAAAGTCTCTCAGCCACAGACAATAGCTTCA
Source organism: Collichthys lucidus (assembly GCA_004119915.2). Lineage (NCBI taxonomy): Eukaryota > Metazoa > Chordata > Actinopteri > Sciaenidae > Collichthys > Collichthys lucidus. The sequence goes on along the minus strand of CM014093.1, from coordinate 3,488,237 downwards.
AAGCCTGTATAAAGCCAGGAAGAATATTCAGAATATCACATCTGCATGATGCTAACATCATTTTTGTAAAAACAGAAGCACAAAAAAAAAGTTTGTTTTCATTGTCTCTCTGGAATTGCTTAAATCATTTACTACGCTATCTCACATTGGGACAGGGTCAGTCTATTTGGTTTAGCTACCTCCAAAAATTCAGTATGTGACGCAGTGCAAATGTTTTCACATAAAGCCCTTTTCAAACACCTCACTGCACAAATCAGGAAGAATTTTCCATGTAGGTTAGACGTCAGTAGTTCAATAAACCACAGAATGTTTCTAATGAGTCAGTTTTAAGTTGCTCAGGCGATTCTGTTCACGTCGGATCAGCCTGTAAAAATGATTCTTCTCAGTGCAGAGACAAAGAAATGTTCAAAAAGTATATTAATGCTAAATATCGTGCATCTTTTTTGTAAATGTCATGTTTGAATAAAACTTACGTTTTTTGTTTTAAGGCTGTCTTAATAACACTGTCCTCAACAGATAAAAGCTTTCCCTCGACCAGTGTTGAGAACACAGGTGTACCTGAGGGGACTTCCTTCAAGCCCAGCCCCATCATGGTGAAAGGTGAGTTCCAGAGATTCATCACTCACTGCTGCTGTTGCATTTTGGATCTCTGTCTGAGAAAATTCGGCATGTTGACATGACATGATGGGACTAACCAGTACCAGTAAAACCAGTCAATAACAGAACATCTGCCAACTTTCTCTTCCGTGTATGTAGATATGCTGCATGCCTGGCTCTGATAGAAGTCGAGCATTTTACTGTGTGTGTGTGTCAGGGCTGGCAGATACAGAGTGGCCTGGAAGGAATCAGACTCTGAAACATGGAGCAGTCACCTACTTCTTGGATGGAGCTCACACCGTGCGCAGTATGCAGGCCTGTGTACACTGGTTCAGAGATACTGCAGCCCAGCATGAACGGAGTGCAAGGTAAACGTCTCTTTATAATGAAATGACACTCAGTCTGGGTTGTTCCACCTGTATCCATTGAGTACTATTCATTGTAAAAGCAACATTGCCCCCTGGCAGTCTAATCCTATGGCAGCATAACTAAGGGATGACCTGAGCCAGCCCTAACTATAAGCTTTATCAAAAAGGAAAGTCTTAAGTCTACCCCTAAAAGTGTTGACCGTGTCTGCCTCCCGAACCCAGAAAGGTAGTTTGTTCCACAGAAGAGGAGCCTGATAGCTGAAAGCTCTGGCTCCCAATCTACTTTTGGAGACTATAGGAACCACAAGGAACCCAGCGTCCTGAGAGCGCATTCTGAGACTGCACGTGTTCCTGTCAGGACGCGTGCAGCAGCATTCTGAATTAGCTACAAAGTCCTAAGAGACTTATTAGAGCAGCCTGATAACAAAGAGTTACAATAGTCCAGCCTTGAAGTAACAAATGTGTGACTAGTTTTTCTGCATCCGCTTGAGACACGATGCGTCTGATTTTAGCGATGTTACGTAAGTGGAAGAATGCAGTCCTCGAAATTTGTTTTATGTGGAAGTTACAGGACAAATCCTGATCAAAAACAAGAAAGATAGTTTCTGAGGTTGTGAAGAAGCTGTAGCTTCTAACTATGCTGGATACACTGAGATAGCAGCTCGCTGCAGGTGATCGACCAGAATCACACGAACAATGTCTTCAAGTCCAACTTATTTATTGCCACAAGCACATCCAAGGCGTACAACTGTCTGATGCATTAGTGGTTCTGTGTAAACAACACAATAAACGAGAGATACAAACAGTAAATAACACGGAAAATGTATATAATATACATAGAAATGCAAACTGTAATACAAATTCTATGCACACTGTATAATGTACAAACAGACAGCAGGGAAATAATGTGACAGTATACAGTCAAAAGGCAGGTCTAAAGCTGAAACAGTCTAGCCTCTCTTGAACATTTATGGTAGTTAGCAAGGTAACAGTGCCATCTACAGGGCGATAGAGGTAATGCCCTAATGGCTGCCACAGCTCGGCAGCTTTAACATGTTAAAGAAGCTCATGAAGTCATTGCTACTTAGACCTAGATGGTTCAGTAAAGCTGTGATTCTCTGTTAGCCTGGCTACAGTGCTGGAGTGAAACCTGGGGTTGTTCTTTTCCTATTATTTTGTGTAAAGACTATTAGATGATCAATTTCAATGCCATATGAAAGAACAAGATCAAGAGTGTGGTTCAGACAATGAGTCTGTTTATTTACACTTTGACAAAAGCCAATTGAGTCTAATAGCGAGATAAACGCAGTACTAAGACTATCATTGTGGTTGTCCACATGAATGTTAAAATAACCTACAATAATTACTTCATCTGTTTTAAGGATCAAGCTTGATGCAAATTCAGATAAACATTCAGAAGAAGGACCTGGAGCATGATATACTAACCAATAAACTAACTAACTAACTAAATAAAATTGGCTGTAATGTTTTCTAGGTTGGGTGAGTGAGGCTAAGGTTTTCAAATGAATTATAATTTCTGTATACTCTCTCTATACGTTTTCTACCAGATGTGTGAATGTCAAACTGATAAATGAATACAAAATTAGTTTCACACAGGACATAAAACTTCTGTCACATACATCACAGACACCCTTCTGTTACCAGCAATATGATCTGCATAAACCAGACTAAGCCAGGTGAAGCACTTTAAACATGCCCGTTTTAAACAGTAACATCTTTCCAAAAGAACATTTTATGTCTATATCTAAGCACTGAAACATTTTTACATGAAACAAGTTGTTTCTGATACCAAACCATCTATCTGTGCTGCAGCTCAGTCTGTAGTCAGCCATTGCTTTTACTGAAGCAACCAGCTAGAGAATACTGCTGTATGTAAACATGTTGACCTGTGTGTGTTGTAGTGGGCCTGTGGCCAGAGTGTTGCTGTTCAATGCCACAGGAGAAAGAGACTCTGCAGCCATGCTTAAACTACTGGTGGTGAGTACAACTGTCTCCCATAACACAAAGAAGACCAGTGTCTTCACTGTTAATTGTTGTGGGTATTACATGTGTATATATTTTTTAATATTAAGAATATATTAGATTTGTTTTTATTTTCTACGTTCATTGCTACTGATGATGTAAAAGATTTTACACCAATAAAAAATGGGATAAAATGTCTGAAAATCACTGTTTAAATGAAAATAAGCACAAGTCATATTAAAAATCAAATCAAATAGATGTACACATCTGTGGTTGAACAACTCATATCAGAAGATCATTGTTACATTTTTACTTGTGCTTCTTTTCAGCCATGTCACTTTGACTTCGCTGTGTTCTGCCCAAACATCACTGAAGCCATCGCTTCTTGTAATGCAGGTGAGGTCTCTACTTCACAGCCACAAAGTCACAAGTACTTTTCATGGCGTTAGGTTTGAGATTGAAGATTGAAGTGTATTTCTGTTACTGAGAAAACGGTGAACTTAATCAGTCATGTCATTCCCTCGCCTTAGACCAGCAGAACTTTAACGTTTCGGTGGAGAACATGTTGACTCGCTGCTTGGACAACGAGAGGAGCTGGCGTCTCCACAACAGCTCGGGGGACAACACGGGTACACAGCTGCTCATCAAGGGCAGCCTGCCCCTGGTCCCTGAAAAGAAAGCAGACACCCTGGTCTTCCCCTGCATCCTCAGCGCCCTTCAGTGGATCACTCAAGACAGGGATTCAGTGCTGGCAGACCCAGCCAAGACAGTCTTACCAGTTAAACCCAGTGTCATGGCCAAAGCTGCTCCACTCTGCGACGCAGCCGAGATCCACCTCCTTATTACAGGAAGCCTCCACCTGGTAGGAGGAGTACTGAAACACCTTGACCCAGTCTCCAACAAGTGAAGGACCATGGGAAATTGAAATGAGTTAAGTTTAATAATGGGTGGTGCTCTGCTTTACCTTTTTAAATAATTTCTGTCTATAGATGAGGCTTTTGTGATACTAGCTTTTTGGACAATGATTTAAAGTGTTTACCTGAATGGTATTCGCTGCACACACAAGCTGCTGTTGTCTTGGTAGCTTCCCTACAGTACAGAGTCCGATGCTAGGAGCTGCTAGCGTGGACCAAGGCAGCTCCAGGCCTCACAACAGCCTCAGTCTCACCCAGAGCCTTACAGAAGAGGGCACAGATGTGTGGAGCTCGTGTCTTTAATCTTAACTTGAAGCCAAATATGTTTACATGAACTGTAGAGGTTTGATTCATGTACACCACAGCAATGTGACTGAACAGGAACTTCAGCGCTGACACCACCTGGATAAACCAGTATATTTATGCACAAGCTGCATTAACATGGGCTGCATGGAGTTTTCTGTTTCTGTTCTTTTACTTCTATATTTGGAACATCTGACTCTTCAGTTTTAGTTCTTTTTAAATGGGAATTGTTTTGTACGGTTTCTACTATGATTTTGTAAGAACTTGTCAAAGTACGTCATTCACACAGCCTCCTCATCTCTTTGCTGTACACGTAGATATATTCTAACCTCACTAATGTTGGCATCAGATGAATTCATGTATCTGTCAATCAAATTCTGTGTAATCTCTTTTACACTTGAACTAATATTTAAATTGTTCCTAATTTACTGACTGTGATACACAGTTATTGTATTGTCTAATAATGGTGAACTGTATAAAATACACTCGTCATGTTGTCATGGTTATCCATCCAGTGAAGCTAACAGGTTCAGCCAGGTCTGTTCACCTTGTAACCTAAAAAAGATTCTGTTTGAGTAGAACTCCACTCAAATGTTTACGTGGATCCATTAAGACACAAAATGCACTTAAATGGAACCTTTTCTGTTGTGAGTAGATGAGGATGAAATCCACTCGCATCATAATTATGAGTCAATTAAAAGAAAGAAAGAGAAACTGAGTTCTTGGTCTTTCCTTTGTGAAATGACAGCTAAATATAATGTGCCTTTGTCATGTTGAATAAACAGCATGTTTAAATCAGAATTTTAAAAAACACGCACGGTAACACAAACAAACAGATATGAGCAGCAATGAAATGGACCTACTATTATTGCCTGCACATGTGGAAGAGGGAGGAAGTGAAACATTGTTCACAATTATTACTATGTATGTGATTGTCTCAAACGAACAATGTTGATCAGTATTTATATTTTCACACTTATGTACTCTGCCATATAGTTAAGCTATTAGGTATTACTTATTATTAAGCCACTAACTTTACATCATGCAGCTGTTAGTCTAAGGAGAGTATTGTAGAAAGTTAGTTTAGTGCAGCGGTGTGGAACATACGGCTCGTGGGCCATAACCAGCAGGCCAGAGGGTCCAATCCAGCCTGCAGGATGACTGCAAAGTGTAAAAATGATGTTAAAAGCCCAGTGTTGACAGAAAGCAAGTGTATAATCATCTGAAAATAAGAATAGTTATATGTATGTTCCCTTTTAGAATTACCCTTCATATCTACAGGGAAGTCTGCCATGTTAAACCACCATGTTTCTTCAGTAGCCCATAATAACTGGCCCAACAGTGGCTCTACATCGGACCTTTCACGTTGTCAGGAGTTATAGGCAGCTTAGTTTCTCTTGCTTGAAATGGGAGGGTGGAGTGAGGGGTACTCAGTCAGTTGCACTCTGTGACTTCACCACTAGATGCCACTAAATGTTTGCATGCTAACTTTAACTACAATTTTCCAATAAAAGTAGCTGCTATTTCAAATTTGTCCACTGGGGATCACACACAACACTGTCAGGCAAACTGTTGATGCTACGTTATCATCATCGATTCTACGTGTTTTTCTACAGTCAGCGATACACTTTATGTGTCTGTCATTACATAACATGTTTTTGTCAAAAAGGAGAAGAGTGGACAGAGTGTAGTTTCCTGTTTATATCCAGAGGTGATTGTGAAACCTGTGTGTGCTCAGTGTGTTTGCAGCAGGTTTCAGTAGACTATACTATTTAGCACCACTATGAGCCTCATCATGTTCACATTTTAAGCCTGGCTTATAATAACTTTTATATTTACTTTATTCACCTTTTATTTCACCTTAATAACCTATTTATATGCTGGGTTATTCGTTTCTATATGTTTATGATTGATAAAACATTCAGGCATAATGGAATAATAAATAAATGATATATAAATAATAAAAAAATATTGGAAGTGGCTTTTATTGCATATTAATACTTGCAGTTTACTTATGATCACTTTTGTTATATTTTTTATTATATATTTTTTTTTTATTCAGAAAATTGAAAATGATTATGACAAAAATTGGTGGACTCCTGGTTGAAGACCCCTGAGTTAGATTAGTTTCTGACGTGTTCAGCAATACAAGCTGCTAAAAGCCAGTGATGTCATAATAAGTCCTATTTTATCAATCCACTCCCATGAATGAGAATTAAAGGGAAAATTCAATTTAAATGACATTTTACAATTCATAATCTCCTCATTCAGGAAATGGTCTTTTCTTCTGTAGCAGATTTGCATACATGCTCAGTTCTCCTTTTCGAGGAAATTAGAAATAGTGTGATCACTGGCTGTACAAATGTGTAAAGTCATTTGAACTGACTTTCCCTGTCATTTTCTGGCGGGTTTTTATCATATCATCAGAGTTTGGCTCCAAAGACTTTTTAGCCAATCAAAACTGCCAGTTCTACATGTGTTGCCATGTAAATGACCACATCCGGTCTGAGAGCATGAAAAAAAGGTGATAGAAAAAGTCAAATGAACTTTGTTTGTGTCTGGGTTAAAATGCATGTAAAAAAGAGTGAAAAAAGAATTTCCCTATGAGGGATCAATAAAGTATATATCTTCTTCGAACTGTTCTTATCCATTTTCCACCAATGAAAAAAAAATCAAGCAACACTCGTGCTTTTTAAATATCATTTTATGGATATGAACAGAAGATACGCAGAGTGCTGACGTGTTTTTTTGTATTCACGTTATTTTAAAGAAGAAAAACAGAAACTTAAAAAAACAACGAGCCAAACAGGAATGCCACGTGGGTCAGTGACGTAGGACGTACGTGACGTGGTGAAACAAGGCGCCCTGCTGCCTGGCGCTCAGTTTAAAGAGTCTGAGTCGGAGCGTGTTCATGTGCAGCTCTGCCTCATCATCATCCACATCTCACCTGAAGTGGAGGACATGTCCAGAGACAGGTACGACGACGCAGCATTTTACACGCTGTTGTTTGTTTGTTTGTTTGTTTGAAGTAGCCGCGGGAACGATGCGGTCCGTTATTGTTCACCGTGAGCATGAAACAGACAGAGCTACCCGCTTAGTCCTGTCTGTCCGTCCCAGTCCAACAAACACCACCGTAAAGTTATCAAGGAAACTGTTTGAATCGAGCTGCTTACTCTGTAGCTTTAGTCGTATATCCAGTGTGTTTGCAAGGCGCCATTTTAGTAGTTTTAGTGTAAAACTGGAGAAGAATCGATGCCGCGCTTTCATGAGAGCCAGGCCTCCCTCCAGTCTGTCTGCAGCTGCTTCGCGCATGAAGAAACTGTGAAGCAGACACTATTAGTCGCTGTTGATGTGATTATAAAAGGCCAGTGTGACTCTCCACGCGTGTCATGCGGAAATAAAGTGACAAAGTGTTTGAGTTTTCTTTTGTATTGAGTATTTGCGCGGTCACAGCGCAGGGAGCGACAGCAATATGGCGGGCAGACACAGACTGCTCTCTGGAGGAAGCTCGGTCGCTAATGAAGCTTCTCTGATGTTTCCATGAAAGGACACGATGATGAAGTGTTGTGTAACCACGTCAACTTTTTTTCCATCTAAAAGTGTTCGTTTGTCCTCCACCCAGCATGCCCCTGCAGGACCTGCCCTGCATGAGTCTTCAGGGCTCCATGTTGTCTCAGTCCAAGAGGACCATCAAACGCAAGTCCAGAGGCTGTCTCAGCGAGGGCCTGGACCCTGAATGTACCCCAACGGATCTCATCCAGCAGTGGTCACCGAGCCACAAGCACCAGCGGCTCATCAGCAAGGGGAAAGAAAATGACTGCAACCAGTTTGTCCTGGCCAGGAGGTCGAGGAGGGGGAAGGAGTCCACATCAGGTAGGAGCAGCCATCAGACCCCCCTGTTAAAGCTGCTGGGGTGAACTTTTTGCTCTTTCCTTATTGTTCTTTCCCTCCACAGGCATTTCATGGGACAGCCTACCCGATGAGCTGCTCCTCAGGGTCCTCTTCTACCTCCCTCTGCAGCACCTACTCAGGATGTCTGTCGTCTGCAAACGCTGGCATCGCTTGGCGTGAGTCTCTGATCACTACACTGCACCTTTATTCACAGGGGGTGTCACTGTCTCTTTTCATTATTGATCACTACAGAGCTTACATCCACAACAGCCTTCAAACTATGCAACATAGAACCTATGTACATAATGGCAAACAAATAAAAAGTATAAGGAAATCTATGTTCAAAATATTGAAGTATTTCTAAACTTTCCTGACATCGGGTTTGAACTGGGTGTAGTTATTATGCTATTCATTTTAGTCAGTCTTCCAACAAAACCTCTCTGCTCTCAGCTGGAGCCGACACACACATTTCACTGCCTTCAGTTTCAGAAATAAACTGAACCTGTCATCTGCTGTTCTAACAATCACAATCTGGATATAAATCCTCAATTCACTGGGTACATCTGGTACTATGTCTGTTCTTGTAAATGGAGTCAGGTCTGATGGCTTTAAAGAGTGTAGATAACAGTTTGATATATTCTAAATATAAATACACTGATGCGTTTATTGCTGCTCACCGTCCTTAGCACCTCGTACTGCGTCTGTCATGGTACTCCTCATAAGTACTTTATTAACCCCCATAGGGAAACTGTTTAATTGTTTACTCCTAATCACAGTCTGAATTAATGGTCTTAAACGGATAAATGTCTGAGTCTTTACATAAGGATTGTGTGTGGCAGGTTTGATGAGTCTCTGTGGCGCGGTGTGGATCTGGAGGGACTGACCCACATGGGCCCAGCTCTGCAGCAGGTGCTCAAGACTGGAGTCCGCAGGCTGCGCTGCCCTCGCTCCTTCGTGGAAGAGCAGCATTTCACAGGGACAGGGTGAGTCCAGCAGCTGGATCTGATCTCTCAGTCCAGATGTTCTATGTAGAGAGTTAATTTCAGCCAGGGTGGAGAAATCTTATGTACAGACTCAAACTATAGTGAATATGTTTATGAAGTTCTCATGTGCATGAATTTTGTTTTGGATTTTTATGGTTGACAACAATGTTATAGTGCATTCTTCATTCACATGGCCCTCCCCTGAAAGAGGAGAATGAACAGACACTTGTTTTAAAGGAACAGCTTGATGGTGTTGTCCTTTTATCTTTTCTGTCACTCAGCCCGCTGCAGATCGTTCAGATGGATCTGTCCAGCTCCATCATCCCCACCTCTGCTCTGGAGAGCATCATCTGTCGCTGCAGACTGCTGGAACATCTGAGCCTGGAAGGTCTGCAGCTGTCAGATGTCATCATCAAGTAAGTTTCTGGCTCACCTATTCACTGCACCCTCCAGAATCTTTAATGAGGTCAATCATTAACATTTCTATATCTCTATATTCAACACGATTCATATATTAAAAGGCAAGTGTGTCAGATCCCGTGTTGTGTTCTGTGTTGTACTACAGTGAGTTCATCAGGTGTAGAATAATGATGTGAGTAACTGCTCCTCTTTCTCTCAGCGCCCTGTCCAAGAACCCAAACCTGCTGCAGCTAAACCTGGGCGGCTGCTCCGGCTTCTCGGCTCCAGCGCTGGCTGACATGCTCAAGTCCTGCTCCAGGTCAGCTGCTCAGTCTGCTTCACCTGTAAGAAGCAATTGCTCCACCTCCATCTCTGCCATTTACTCACACTGTATGTTTTTTTTGTCTTGCTCTGTGCAGTATAGAGCAGCTGAACATATCATGGTGTGACTTCAACAACAGTCACGTGAAGAGTGTTGTTGATAATGTGAGCGCCGGTGTTACTCAGCTCAACCTCAGCGGGTACAGAGAGAGCCTGACACTAGACGGTAAGTGGCAGACAGCGCTCACTTTTATTTATTTAGCACCAAATCATAACATGTTATCTGAATCCATTCAGAGCAGGACTGACTGTACTCATATTCTGTAAATACATTCTGTATTGCATGTGTCTGTTTGTTTACAGATGTGAAGGTGCTGGTGACGAGATGCCCCCACATCGAGACTCTAGATTTAAGGTAAGATTGGCCTGTGAGCCACTGATCATGTTAGCAAGTGAAAGATACAAGGAATGTTTTGTACGGCATGAAATCATGATTAATTATGTCGTGTTGATACACACTGTCAGATGTAACACTGCCCCACACAATAGTTGTTTAGTGGTCACATTATTCCTAAAGTGGAGAATGTCATAAGTACCATTAGTAACACCAAGCTACAATCAGATCTGTCAAGTGACACAGAACCTCCTGTTGAGACAAGAACTGCTGAGTCATTTTTACCCATGTGGCATTTTCAGATTATGTAAATCTGTTTTCAAACTCATATCTGTAAATCAATGACTATGGTACATGAGCTTCCTTGAGTGGTGCGAGGAGGAATCTCTAGAATATAACCCTTTTCTTTTCTTTGTTTTTAGACTAAGTCATTCAAAATGTTCTGTAATACTTTGTCAGTATCACGTTCATGTAGGTAGTGTGTAGAATGCATACATCCATAATTGGTTAGTTATGAGCTAAAATGTGATGTGGAGTTAATAACTTTAATGTTAAGTTTGTTTTTTTTTTTACATAAGAGACAAGTACAACAAAGGAAAGGCAATAGACATAAATAAAACAGTGTCATGGCAGGTATCCATATTCTATAGAATCAGATTTATACAGTTCACATGTCTTTCGTTATGTCATACAACACCCATTTTTTCCACTTCGTAATTGAAACATCTTCCTTCAGTTGAAGTTGGTGGGTCATATTTTCCATACAGTATATTTCTCTTACAATCCCTACCCATTGTTCTATGGTAGGAGATTCAGTCTTCAGCAGTATCTATGACTACATATTGTATCTATCATTTCTAGTTACACTTTCAGTTACATTTCCAAGGTTTTGCTTTTTTATTTTGTTATGACACCGATGTCATCCTAAAAGGAGCGCAGCCTGGGGCACATCCAGAAGCTATGTGCATGGTTATCTTCTTTGCTTCTGTAGCACTGTCTACTTTTTAACTTGAGTGTGACGAAGAAACGGGTCAGTTTTCCACCCAAATTCCCTCCACATTCGTGAATTTGTAGTAGAGTGTGGTGTTTCACACATCAAGCCACTCCTCAGGGGTGACGTCGATGTGCAGCTTCCTGTCCCACCTAGTAATCAGTTGAAGCACTGCACTGAGGTTTTGATATAACACAGATACCACATTGATTTTTGTCCCATTATATACTGGCATAAGTGCGAAAAAACGTAATGTTTTTGAGCTCCCAATTTCCTTTATGAAATAATCCCGTAGCTGTAAGTAACTAAAAATAAAATCCACATTTTTTTAATCCCTATGTTTTTCTAAGGTCCTAAAAAGACATTATGTTTCCATTCTTTAGTATTGTGCACATGGCAGTGATTCCCTTCCTCTCCCAGTTTTTGTGTGTCAGGTCACTCAACTTTGGCTTGAATCTTTCATCGTATGCAATCCAGCTCAACACTCTCACTACTTTTTCTAATCTACGCTGTTTAATGTAATTAGCCCAGATAGTCAGTGTGTGGGAGGTTATCGGATCTATTCAACCTTTTAGTGTTTGTATTGATGTAATGTTGCCCAAAGAGATTGTACTGGTTTACTAGCCACCCTCAGCTCGATCTCCTCCACTTGGAGTTATAACGCTTGTCACACCACTTACCTATTGGTCCAAGCTGTGCTGCCTCATAATGCTTTAAACCAGTGGTTCCCAAACTTTTTCTGCAGGGCCCCCCTTTCTGAAGATTAGAATATTTTCGAGCCCCCCCACACTGACACAAACATACAAATCCTTTGTTTCTAAACTCCACTGGACTTTACTTAACATTGTAAGTCATACAAAATGGCAACTTCTTCCTGAACAAAACTAAAAAAAAATGACAAATCACCTTTACAATTATTAAAAGTGACACTGCATCATGTATCATAAAATTTTACCATGTAATGGTGTTCATGGCTTTCAACACATCTTCTTATAAACTCCATACCTGCATGAAAGTGGCCTTTTACACTTTACCAGCTCTCTGAGGAAAATAACAAAATCCTGAACATTTAACTCTGCAAAAACTGCACCTTTTATGTCCACATCTTTTCAGTGACTGGTGTGGGCTTGCTTCATGCTGCAGATCTTCTCAAATCGGGCTGCAGCTGTGAGACTGCTACTCTTAGTTCATTTTCAATGTCCAGCTTTGATCTGTATTTAGTCTTGATGGAGGCCACAGCAGAAAAACCTATCTCACATAGGTAAGACGTGGCAAATGGAAGGAGTGTGGCCAGAGCTCTTTTGCCTAGCAGTGGGAAATCTTTCTCCACTCCAATCCAAAATGCAGCTAGTGTCTTAGACTTAAACTCCAGCCTCATTATTGAATTAGAGGTGACATCAATGAACTGTTCATTCTCTGTAGTGCTGAATTCGGCAGGTGGTGTTGCACTAAAGGGGTCTCGGATCCAGTCATATTGTGTGGGATCCTGCACTGGGAAGTACCTCTGGAAATGCTTTTGGAGGGCAGAGATGTGAGCTTTCATGCATGGGATCACTGTGTTCTGCAGCTTGTTGACCTCAATGAATGACTTCAGGTTCTCAAACGAGTCTATATTTCCCTCTGTAACTCGCTGCTCCCACATCTCAAGCTTTCTTGTGAATGATGTGATTTTATCTGCCAGATGTGGAAGGTGTGTGTCGCTGCCCTGCATCTGCAGATTTAGCTCATTGAGTTTTTGAAACATGTCACTGAGGTACGCAAGTTTCATGAGGAACTTGTTGTTGTTAAACGTGTGGGCAAGTTCATTTTTCTCCTCCTCCAAAAAGATGCGGATCTCATCCCGCAGTTCAAAGACCCTGGATAAAACCTTCCCACGTGACAGCCATCGGGACTCGCTGTGAAACAGAACAGCTGTGTGGTCGGAGCCCATTTCCTCACACAGTGCAGAGAAAATACGTGCTTTGACAGGTCGTGTTTTAATGTAGTTCACTGTAGTGATGACGTCCGTCATGACATCGTGCAGGTCGGGACTCAGCTGTTTAGACGCCAGCGCCTCTCGGTGTATCATACAGTGTGTCCACTGCACGTTAGGGGAGACGCGCTTGATGAGCGCTTGCAGCCCCCCTCTTCTCCCAGCCATGGCCTGAGCCCCGTCTGTGCAGATCCCCACACAGTCCTCCCATTTCAGATCGGCCTCTCTTAAGTAGGTGTCAATTATTTTAAACAGTTCGTCTGCAGTGGCTCTGCTCGTCACTTGTTTGCAGAAAAGCAAATCCTCCCTCAAATCATCGGCATCAATGAATCTGACGTATGTTATCAATAAGCAGTCTTTATTACTATCAGTCGCCTCATCCATCTGCAGAGCAAAGCGTCGGTCCCGTATCTTGTCATTTAGCTGCTCTTCTATGTCCTTTGACATATCATAAATACGCCTTGAGATAGTATTGTTTGAGAGAGGAATGGCCTTTAGCTTGCTGGCAGTGGCTACGTCGATCATAGTTGAGACCATGTCGATCGCAGAGGGAAGTATTAATTTCTCGGCTATAGTGTGTGGCTTTTTACACTGAGCAACTCTGTAGGCAACTTTGTAGGAGGCGAGCTGAGCATTTGCAGGCAGGGATGCTGCTTTAGTAAAGCGACTCTGCTGTGCACGACAGTGTGTGAGTTTTTTTCTGAAGAACTCCACCGGCTTGTCTTTGTGCTCGGGATGTGTTGTCTCCAAGTGGCGTTTTAATTTGTTCGGCTTCAGACTGTCGCGAGCTAGTATTTTCAGACACACAACACACTGGTCTTTCCTCCTTACCCACTGTTGTGCTGGTGAAGCCGAGTGCGAGATATGCCTCGTCATATTTTCTTGTCTTTGCTTTTGAAGTTGCTACATTTGGTGAAGATTCATAATCTGGTTTGCGTTTAGCTGGGAGCGCTGTCACAAACTTGTCCATGCTGTTATGCTAGCATTGTAATTCATTTAGCCGTAGCCTTGCCGCGCCCCCCCTGCAATACCTCCGCGCCCCCCCTAGGGGGCGCGCCCCCCAGTTTGGGAACCACTGCTTTAAACGATGCCTTATCTTCATGTGTTCCAGTGACAGCACTCTGCTGATGGCTGACAGCTTCCCTGTCCTCAAACAGCTCAAGTGCCTGCAGCATCTGTCCCTGAGTCGCTGCTATCACATTCACCTCGCCGCTCTCACGTAAGCTCCTGTCCCGTCGTCACCTTTCTGAGTGACTTGACTTTAAAAGTCCAAAGCTGACTATGTGTCTCCTGTTTCCAGTGACCTCGGTAAGATGTTCCCCATGCTGTGCCTGCTGGATGTGTTTGGCATCGTACACAACAGCCACCTGCCCTCTCTGAAGAAGGAGATGCCTCACGTCTCCATCAACTCCAGGCCTTTCTCAAACATCGCCCGGCCCACGCCCGCCAGCAGGCTCGTCGGCTGCCTCAGCGACCGGGCCATGTGGAACAGGAAGTGTCAGCTGAGGTTCAAACTGTGACCGTGGCAACTCCCTCATGTTTTTAAGCTCTGTTAGTTTTCTGTTGCAAGTTGAGTGTTTGATGCTGCAGTATTCCAGCACATCCAGGGAGTCGGCCCACCGCCGGGATGGTGCCATGTTTCAGTGTTGCTGCTACAGAAGATGCTTTGAGTGTTGGCTGGCATGAACGGTACTGAAGGTCAGTTACTGGACTGTTCTTTGAAGTGGGTTTCTGCGAGATACTGATCCACAGACAGTGTTTTACCTACAGTAGACAACAGCAGCATGAAGCTAAGCATCATACTGCTGTGGAAGGCACAGCAATAAAACAGGTTTAGGCACATAAAAATGTAAATGCTGACTTGTTCATATCGCTCTCTCAAAGCCACCAGAAACAAAACACAGGAGTCCGGTCTGCCACTGCCTCCACTGTGTGTTTGTGACTTTGGTGCCTTACCACGTTAACTTGGATCAGCGCTGATGTGATAGGACCAAGGTCACAGAATAACAGAGTTGACCTGAAGCAGTTAGAAAAAAAAACAGGCACCAGGAAAAAAACATTTTATCTTGCAGATGGGAGTTGCTGGTCTACTGCCTCGATCCACAGTACTTAGCATGTTCAAACTCAACACAGACTAACCAACCAATCAGGGCAGCAATGCCGCAGACCGAAGACTGTTCTGTGCTGTTTTTGTCAATGAAGTCTGGTAGTTTTGAAGAGCTTGATGAGAAACACTTCAGTTTCCTATAGGAACCGCTGCTGAAGGCTGCTGTCTAAAGCAGTGAAAGAAACTCTGGTGCACTGACAGCCTTCTACTGACTGTAGATCAGTACCTCATACAACCACACTTCAATAAATCCAGACTGTCTTTAAGTACTGAACATGTTAGCCTGTAGAGAAATGTAATACTTTATTTAGGACGGTCACATTGTTCTTGTTGGAATGTGTTAACACAAACTTGTAGTGAATTTTTTAATCTGTTTATGGTTCCAATGTGTTAATTTAAAATATTAAGTGAAAGCTGGTTTAAAGGCTTGGTTTTTGAAATGTTGACGTCTGTAAATATCTGGGACACTTTATTCCTCAGACATTTTAATAATCAACTCTTATTATCCTGATGGCAGCACATTTCTGCCATCAGGATAATAAGAGTTGATTTTAATCAGTGAAAAAGTTTTAATGTAAAACAATGAACCTGGAATGTCGACACTATCTTTGAACATGACGTTAACATGCAGGCTCACACATTGCCTGGATTGTGTGATCATTAATTCTCTCTAGTTGATTTTCTGACCAGCTCATTATGTCAGTGTGAATATGCTGTATGGTCTCTGCTCTGTTACCATTTTAATCACGTCAGACAGACTGAACTTTAAAGGAACATGACTTTTATCTTGTGAACTGTTCATTTCCCTTCTGAGTAAATCACAGAAAACACAGACTGTTCTTGTCTTTGCATGTTTTGTTTGCAGGCAAAGGGTTAATGTATTAGGAGGTATGTTGACTTTTTAATGTCTTTTAACCTTTCGCGATTACCGTGGTAACATGCTGCACACCTAACCTGCTCTGGATTAACTCTGCTTTAAAAGTAAGATTTGCCGATATGTGCCATAAACTGCAGTTCCTCAAACGTCCACTTGAGGCTGGCTCCAGAGGTGAGTCAGTCTCCATAAGTCTCCATGTTAAAATGTCCAACTTCACAGCAGAAATAAACATGTTTACAGCCTGGTACAAAAAACTGTTTTGGTCTCTGTAGCTAATTTCCCCATTCATGACAGCTCAAATCAATTTTATTTGTATAGTCACAAAGTACATTTGCCTCAGAGGGCTTTACAATCTGTACAAGGACAGACAACTGTACTGAGGTTGAATTTATGTACAACTCACTTGTTCAAATGATATTAAGACTTGCAGGATTAAGAGCGTGGACACTTTAGATATAAAGAAAATAGGTGGCATGTTTTGTGCAGCAAATGAGTCGACTGTCCCCTCTCATGGCAATGACTCATGAAGAAAATCTGAGATAAGTTTATAGCCACCAGTGTGATATCCATTATTTTAGAGAATTAAAAGAATGCAAAAACTTGCTTTATTCAGTAGAATACTGTACGAAGATTGTATTTAATGTTCAAACTGATAAACTTTGTATATAAACACTTATTCTGGATTTGTGAATATGCTCCAATAAAGTTTGGACAGGTTCTATTTTTGGAAGTGGTAAAGGTACAGAAGTGTTATCAGCCAAATGTATTAGCAGCCAGTACAAGTACCAGTTCAGTAGTAAAGGAAGCTATGATTGACGTGATATTAAATAAATACTGACACATGAATGTGTTAACAGTTTTGTTGGGTGCTTCATAGATAGTTGGGTAGTTTTGTCCAGTGGTTTCCAGCTTAAGGACAAGGCCCCTCCAAGGGATCACCAGACTATTGAGAGATGATTATTTGGAGAGGGAAAAAAAGCTCTCTTCACATATAGATATTCATTTCTCTGGTGTTATATATTGGATAATTTGTCTTCTTTGAAGGTGGCCTATGATGGAAAACACAGACTAAATTTTTCCAGAGAAACATTCAAAGTCAAGTCATCAAAAAGATTGTCTTTTAAACTGAAGCTTCTCCCAGCAGAAATCAAATACGGGCAAAAGTAACCACATGATCAACAGTGACACACAGTACAGCTATTAGAGTAACCAAAAAGTGTGTGTGGTAAATGTGTTGTAACATTAGCTGAGAGAGTCACTGAAGCACATTCACAGTCGTTTGTCAGAGTTTCTGTGTGCTAAATGTGTTCTAACATTAGGTAAGATAGCAACTCAGAGAGTCTGGTGCAGGTGTCAGTCAGAAGTAGCAGGCCAGCTCAGCTCAGTTTGCCTAAACTGACTCAACAGTCAGTTTAGGCAAACTGACTGTTGAGTTTCAGCCTTTCACTCACACAGTGAACATTGTTATCTATAGACTAGACAGCTGAAACTGGGCAAGAGGCGGGGCACGCCATGGACACGTCAACAGTAAACAGACAATCATTAAGGCTCACATTCACACCTTTTAGAGTCACCAATGAACCTGTGTATCAAAAAGACAGTTAACAGTACATGGAAGTGACAAAGACGCAGTGATGTTTAAATAAACACACAAAAGCATGTGTTGTTCAGAACACTTTATAGGATTCAAAAACACAGCCCGACATACTAACAATATTTTCATGAGGATCTGGCCTTTGGCACGCTGCATATTGCAATGTCTTGATCATTTTGTAAACCTATCCTCCAAAAGAACCCCTGCTGGTTCAAGAGGGATTACAAGAGTATACAAGAGATCTTCTACATTTGTATTAAATCAGGATGACTACAGTGTCCTCTTTAGAATTCAGCATCATAAAACAGCATTGTTTAAGCATTTAGTGTCAAGTGGCTCCTGGTTTCAGATCATTTGTATCATCAGATACAGTTTGTAGTTTTTGTTGTGTTAATATCAAGCATGTGTGCTTCAGGAACAAGCTGCTGTTTCAGTAACACTTCCAGATTTCCCTGTCTTGTAAGAAGTTACAAGACAAACGTTTGACCTAAAATACAGAAATGTGTCTTTGAGCTCAGACTTCTGTTTTTACTTCATTTGTCTCCTCTGCAGTTTAATTTTTAGGACCCAAGTGGCTTAAACAGCTACAAAAAATATAAGCTATGTTCCAAAAATATCCATAACAGACACTGCTTTCAGTTCACCATGTAGATACACCTTATATACGGAGCATGGTGTGTTTGTATCACACCCTCTTATTCATCTTCCTCCACTGTTCAATGAAGACACAGACACAGACACACAGACACACACACACACACACACAGTCTTTCTGTCATAAATACTCACTATAGCACCAAATGTAGATTAATCCACCGCTGAAAATAGTCCCCAACTAATGTTCCATTTCCTCCCGTTTAAATAACTTTGAATAAAAACTACAGTTTAAAGATGTACATCTTCAGCACCACCTCAGAACCAGTGGACTTGTGGCTGAGAGCCACAGACAGGGGAGGGAAGTCAGAGAGCAGTGAGAGTCAGACCAATGAGATTTGTTGACAATAGGAGAAAAAACATTAACCGATGGTGTGAAATCATGACAATCTTCTGTACATTAGCATCTGATCCCCAGATAGACATGCATCATCAAAGGTTTCAGTGTTTTATTGACAGACTAAGTGTTCCATTCCAACCCAGATGAATCTGATCAGAGAGAGATGCATATCTGAACAGTCTATTAACTTAATGCTTCATATCTCTCTCTCTCTCTCTCTCTCTCTCTCTCTCTCTCTCTCTCGTCTCTCTCTCTCTCTCTCTCTCTCTCTCTCTCTCTCTCTCTCTCTCTCTCTCTCTCTCTCTCTCTCTCTCTCTCTCTCTCTCTCTCTCTCTCTCTCTCTCTCTCTCTCTCTCTCTCTCTCTCTCTCTCTCTCTCTCTCTCTCTCTCTCTCTCTCTCTCTCTCTCTCTCTCTCTCTCTCTCTCTCTCTCTGATGCAGTGAAAGACAGTCAGTAAAAGATGTTTGATGCTGTATCTACAGAATGATTTACAGCCATTACAATTTGTGAATAGTGGGATGGGGATTTAAAGGCAAAAGGTTTGATTTGAAAAGAAAAATGCACACATTTAATAAAGCAATAGTAACAATGATACCTTTTGCTTCCCCAGGTATAAAAATATTCAACACTTGTGGCAGCTGAGTCTAAAAACGGGTACTTCCCTTTGACCAAACACTGCAGAGAAACCAGCCAGGTGTCATGGATTCATCTCAGTTCTCGAGGAGGACCGTCCGGAGCTGATCCTCCCCGCTCATGCTGATCGTAGCGATGGCACCGTCGTTGAACTCGAAAGAAGTCCCGCCATCGATCACCATGCAGGCGTCCCAGCACCGCGAGCGGACACAGACCCTGAAGCAGCAGAGGAATAACAGTATTCAGAAGGTTTCTCTACAGTGTCAGCTCTCATTTATGTTTTGTCCTCAAGACTGTGGAATGCTCACGGACTTGCTGGCGAAGCCTCTCTGGCGACTGTTGGAGAAGACTCGGTTGACGATTGGTTCTCTCACGCTGTAGAACAAACGTCTGTCGTCCGGACTGAACACCAGAGACTCGTTGTATTCATCAGTAACTGAACACGCACACGCACACACACATCAGATAAAGCAACATCAGATAAAGCAAAAGTACATATGTACAATAATAAACACAGGACAACGGTTGACCCACCTTTTTCAATAAAGTCACGATTAAGTGGGATATCAAGACCAGTTTGGGATTTTCCTGAACAAAGACACGTTGGTTTGTCAGTGACGAACAGTAAAGACTTTAACACAATTTAAACATCCCACATACCGATTTTTAGAACATCCTCCACTGCTTGTTCAACAAGTTTGTTGATGTTATATGACCTGGGGACACCAGGAGAGAAAAAACATCAGAGAGCAGAAATGCAGACATGCAGGATGTCATATCACCGTGGACTTGCAACTTGAAGGAGTCATGGTGGAGAGGAAGAAACGTTACAAAGTGTGGCTTCATTTCATGAAGACAGATCATAATGGTGCTAATAGACATCTGTAAAATGATCATTTTAAGTGTGGTAATAAACTGAAACATCTTTCTATACAGCATGGGCTTAAATTACAACTTCCCAACTGAGCAGCTTGTTCAAATGGTAAATATCCTGTTCTAATAATGTTAGAGCCACGCAGGCAGGCTGAGCAGGTCCTCTGACGGAGAAAATCTAAATCAAATATTTAGAAGTCATTTCATCCATTTCACACAATGAAAGACACAGCAGTTAACATGATCATAAATCAATAAGAAAATCGGACCGATAGGCAGAATCAATACTGGGATTGGTATCAACAGAATCTACCCCTATCTAACTAGGGGACATTGGGATTTTTTTAAAAATAGAAAATTAAATAAATAAATAAATACCAGCCCATGCAGAAGGGGTCGTGTTAACTAAATATTTTCTGTCATCTAAAGGTCAGACAGAGCAAATAATAATAATTTCCATGCAGCACTGTCAATAAGCAAAGTAGACCACCTGCAGTAGACCTCAAGGCCAGTTGGATGTGAGCATGCACATTAATTAGCTGTTGTTGATGAAACGTGACCTGACGGTCAGTGGAGTACTGAAGTGAAACTGGAAATCAAGATAATGTTATTAATGACAATGTGCTTGTTCTACAGTTCTGATATCTAAGAATCTAATATCCTCTCAACACTTGGTGATGATGTTAGATATCTGAATACATAAACGACTGAGCTGTCTGGCAGGTAACGCTTGTTCCAGAGGCATTCAGTGCTGTACAAACCAGACTGATCGCTTTGCTCCTGCTCAGTCATAAAGAACGACCGAAGATGTCGAGTCCCATGGTCGTCAAACACTGACATAAATGTAAAACAAACATGGCTTGGATAGAGACGCACAACACAACAACAGGTGGCGTCCATGCTGGGAATGAGACTGGACAAATGATTACATCAATGAATTACTAATCCTCCAGCAGAGGTCTGTTAGTAATTCCTTTGTCAAAGCTGAGAAGCAGAGACAGCTGAGCCGGCGGAGTCCAGACCACTTGACTCTGGAACACCGTGCTAGAAGTCATCATCTCTCATCTATCTGTCTTCAGTATAACTTTGACTCTTTAAACACAGTGAATGAGGATTAGACACAAGTGGAACATTTCATGTTGAAAGTTGAGTAGTTCTAGATTTACCAGGCTTTGGAACCTGTTCCCGTGCAGATGCTGAGTCCTGAACTCTTCTGCTTCTCCCATGGCCCGTCATCCACAGAGATCTCATAGTAGGAAGCCCTATGAAGCAAGAGGTTAACATGGGGTTTGAAGGATTTTAACTTCACCCTGTGGTGGAAAGAAATTCCCCTGATGAGACGAGCACGGTGGAGGTAAAGGGGCTGGGGAATAATGAGGGTTACAACATTGCACACAGACACAGGTACACCATGTTCACATGGAGTTACATGCATCAGTTTAGATGACGGGGTACCTGGAGGACAGAGACTCTCCAATGAAGATTTCATTCAGGCTTCTGATAGGCAGGAGGCTAGGCTTGGAGAAGCTCTCTTCTAGTGTTGCTGTCCCTGACAAATCAGACGTCACTGATTAGAACAAAAACATCCACTTACATAATGACCGGTCACCATCAGCCCATTACAGTCAGTCTACGTTAATCTACAGAGACAGGAGGACACAGACAGACAGGAGGACTGGGACAGGTACACATGATGGGTGGTGGAGTCGTACTCCGGTGCATGTCCATGGTGGTGATGCGGTGGGCTTGGTTGTGTTGTTCCAGGCTCATCTGCTGTTCGTGCAGGTCCACAGGGGTCGGGTTGATTCCCGTGCCCTCCAAGTGCAGACGGATCCTCTGACGCCACAGCCACCTGAATATGACCCAGGAGAGGTGAGGGGTCAAAATGATGATTATATTATTAATCATTAAGACATGTTTATTAATATTTCTTTTCTTGCACCTGCAAGTCTTCATGAAACTAGATTTATTGAAGTGATTTAGTGATTTAATGAACATAATATCTGCTTTGATCATAATCGAAGCAGCAAAGGCTGAGATATCCTACTACACAAATACTGACTCCTACATTTCCCACAATGCAACATAGTAGCATATTTAACCCCTTACTGCCTTTGAAACTCCCAAGTGCCAGATTGTAATGCAGGCCTGCCATTAAAGTATGTAGCAGAGCCCCAGCTGAAATAACCCTGATGACCTCATCAGACGATGACATCAGGGTTATTTTCTGAGACTCCTCCAGAGCTGAGACATCATACAATTGA
This sequence comes from Collichthys lucidus, assembly GCA_004119915.2. Classification (NCBI taxonomy): domain Eukaryota; kingdom Metazoa; phylum Chordata; class Actinopteri; family Sciaenidae; genus Collichthys; species Collichthys lucidus. The sequence continues at coordinate 3,465,779 of CM014093.1, read as the reverse complement.
AAATGATGTCATCATATGATGAATCTGTCCAATTGATTAATAAAAGAAACAGACAAAATATTATATAAAATATAAACTTTTTATGGTGATCAAGAAAGTATAAAATGTATGTCCTGCACTTAGACCAGGCCTGGGCAATCTGTTCTTGCTCTTGGTTGGTTGGAACAAAAACCTGCAGCCACACCGGCCCTTTGTGGAACAGATTGCCCAGGCCTGACTTCGACTGTGACACTGCTCTGTAGTGACTCTTCAGAGGGATGACAGACTCCGCTCCTTTCTAATCATCATTGTGTGCTCATGTCTGCAGAACTGCATCCCAACAGAAGCAGTCAGCGCGTGTTCAGAGCAAATCAAGTTAAAAACTTTATTAGGAGTCATAAAGCATGCATTTCAGTTTGTACTCTGAACCTGCTTCATGATGACATTTGCTTATTAAAATGCTGCTCAAACAACATTTTAAGCAGTCGAGATGACCTCAACCTTTCTCTATCATTAACTGACGGCTGGCTGGACTGAATTTATTCTGAATGTAATAAGTTTGCGGAAATTCATTCACATTTTTTTAATGAAGGCTTCTTTATGACAGGTTGGCTCTATCCTTGTTGTTGTTCTTTGAGCTCTTTGCTTGTTTTAACTTGTCCAATGCAGGACGAGGCTGTTCAGCAGAGAGTGAATAGAGCTTGTGTTCAGGTCTTCACTGTGCGCTCATCTTGTCACATTTATTTACCTTTACATCTTAAATATCAATATAAACTTAAACTATTTCATTTTGTTTTCTTCACAGAAATGAATGAAATGTTGAGATGTAAAATAACTGTATGTTTGCACAAATCTCTGTGAAGCCTTGGTGAGGTCCAAGTATAAATATAACCCATAATCAATCCTCACTGGGAGTTTTATTTGGTTTTGGCCATTTAGAATAGTCAGAGACACAGCAGTGAGTTTTTAAACATCATGTGACCTTTTCCAGACAACACAGGTTTAAACTTGTTTTGAACTCTGTGCCTATGGAGAGCAACAACTTATTGACTAGGTTACAGACAGTGAAAAGGACATGTTCTACACGTATTATAACTACATGTAGTTTTCATTGTAGCTTACAAAGTAACTCTATTGTAGGTTGTCATTATTAAGTTGGGTAGGAGGTTAAGGGAAGACACTTCAGGTACATACAGTCAACATTTTAACTAACATTTGAAATGCACTAATTTACACACATCTCCAGAGCAGAAGTGTGAACACTGGATGAAGCCAAGTTCAATGTTCTTGTTTCATGCATGAGTGTGAGGTTTGGTGTGTGTGGTGGTGTGTGTAAGTGCTGCTGAAGTGATCATTTGGAGTGCCTTTTAAAAGATATGGATTAAAAAATTCTGAGACATTTCAGGTGAATAGGGTCAAAATTTCACTCATATGTATCATCTTTATGTATCATCATGAAACCAGTTTCCCAGCAGACAAGACAGTTTTTTTGTAATACTATATTACTTAGATTTTATGTTTAAATATGTAATTTGGCATTATCTAATGTTTTGATAAATGTTAACGTTTTGATGAAATCTGAAGACACAAACAGACAAAGTGAAGTCCAATAAACATCTCGATGTGGATTCAGCAGCACGTTCATCAGTAAGAAGTCACAGCACAACAGCGCTGTGATTGTTTGTGGGTAAATACACACCTGAACTCACCACGACAGAGTTTCTCCAGTGCCTCTGGGAAGGCATGAGTATACCGCACAGGCAGGCACAGATGACCCTCTGACCTTTATGTGAAAGAGAGAAACATGATGAACAGAAGAGGACTGTTAACAAACACCATGGAGTCATGACATGACATTATATGTTAAGTTTACTTTCAAGGGCTTATGGCTTGATTCCACCGGGCACAACAATGCATCTGTGAAACTGTTTTGGTTTGACCTTCACTCAGCTTCATGTCCACAGGAGTATTTCAGAAGCATTTAGCCACGAGATTTAGTCATTTATCTAAAATATATCTTTCTTTCTTTTTATAGTTCTACCATGGGGAAGCAGACTTTATAGTTAAATAGTTTCTTTTGTGTGTTATTATTGTTTTACTTTGAAAACTGACCTGATTCTCTGTGCCACATCTGTCTGAGTTTGAAATGCTATGTGCTGTTTCAAGCTACAGTCACACACGTAAAACCACTTTGGTTCTATGTGAGTGATGGCCGTATAAAAGCTTTGCTTCCCGTGATGAAGCAGATTTGCATCTCTGCTTTGCGTGGTAAACATTGTGTGTGTGGTTGACGGACTACAAACTGGAAAACTGAATTCTGTATGCAGCACGTCCTGCCCACGTTTAGCCTCAACAGGTTAGGGTCACTCGCCTGCATTTGTGACGTTTATTGTGCATGAAGCAGAGTGGAGAGCAGTTTTTAGGGCACTTCTGAAATACACACTTCTGCTGCCTAACGATCGGCTCTGGTGGGCTGTGTCACAGGAAGCACAGCCATTTGAATCAAGCACTAATGGACTTCCTGAGGAGCTACAGCATATCAGGTCTAATTGTTCTTCGCACATCACACACAATCCAAAGCCTTCAGAAAAAGTGCTGTTCAGTGTTTTACCTCTCAGGGTCTGTGTTTACTCCAACAACTGGTTTGTCCTTGCTTAAAACCTTACTGGCAACAAGTAGCATTGTCCCGTCGCCTAACAAAACAAACTGCAGTTAGAGAACTTGTATTGTGTATTTGAAGCTTTTGTTCATGTGACTTTTTGCCCCCCCCCCTGGGTTGAATAAGTTGAAGTCCTGCCCATTCTGCACATCATGCATGGAACAAAAGTTTGATTCAGTGTTCATTTATGCAAACAAATAGAGATAATAACCAAAAAAAACATTTGGGAAAACTTCCCGGGAATGAATGGAATGCATTACCTATATACTGCATGTGAAATGATTCAGTGTCACACTCTATTCCTACCTCCAGCAGAGATGATGGCATCGGCCCATCGTACTACTTCTTCATCATATTCTCCTCTCTTCACGACTCGTACCTCAATGCCTTCTCTCCTGCAAATCCCAAAAACATATTTTTTTTAACAAATAGTGTCCCAGCTGCAGAAAACAAACCCTCCCTGTCTGGTTGGAAGGAATGTGGCTGTGATAATCGTCCTGTGACAGGCCACATCTTACCGCAGGCTCCTCACTATATGATCCACATTGTTGGTGTGGATGTTGTGTCTTTCCAGCAGGCCACTGTAGCTGGAGCCCTTCATAGCAAGCTGCAGAAACAGACACAGAGACAGAGACATTGGACATCAGGTCGGTTTGAGGTCACAAACGTGGCCAGACGTGAGCTGCAGTCCTTACCAGCTGCTTCAGATCCTCTTCAGACAGTCCAGCATAGCGATACCGCTGCTGTTCAAACTCGTATCGCGTGGTCTTTGTCACCACAGCCACTTTCCCAGGTTTGAATCCAGCTTTGGGCTGCGAGGAGGTGCTGCGTGTTGAAGTGTGGAGTGGGCGAACATACAGCAGGTTGACGGCTCGACTCCCGAAGCACACCAAGTTCACGACTGAGCGGCGAGTCATTGTTACAAGTGGACGCACAACCATGAACTCAATCACATGTCCACTGGAAATGTTGTATGCTGAACGAGGTCCCTGCTCGGTGCTGCTGTTATGTAGCTGACATACTGCTTCATATATCAGTCAGTCAGTCCTCTGGCCAGACGTCCATTCACACAGACACACACCCAGCTGTCAAGGTAGGTCACCAGGTCCGCCGAGCTTCTCCTGTCAGGCGACAACTTTTACTCTAAGTCGAGTGTGTCCTCAGGCGAGTAACAAAGCAGGAACAACTGTCTGCTTAGCTCGCTATTTCACCAACAGTTAGTTTCACCACTAACCGTATTTAGTAAGGATTAAACGTAGCGTTACGTTACCGTTCCAAAAGCTAAAAGTAGCTACCAGCTTGCTCACAAGTCATACGCGGGCTCTGCTCTCGCATATTCCGGTTAGTATTACTCTGAGCACACGGCACACCGGGGCTGTGTCCCTCTCCTCAGGTCCAAAAGGCGTTAAAACACGAGCTAACACACGTTGGCAGGTTAAGAATAAACGACAACACACGAGAACATCAGTAACTCTTCTTCTTCTTCTTCTTTGGTGTTTTACGGCAGTCGGCATCCATATGGTTGCATATACCGCCATCTTCTGGACTTTCCTTCTTTACTTTACTTTTCCCCTTTTTTTTTTTTTTTTTTTTTTATATTCTTTTTATTAACCCAGTTAAAACCAGATATCTCATAACAATTTTCCTCCCTTCGCTACATTTCCCACATTCTATTATACTTTTGAAATTTTTTTCCACTGCTCCTATCCTCCGCAACCCTGCCATCATCTCTTCTCTCTCCCTTTCATATCCATGACATTCCACTATCACATGCTCCACTGTCTCTCTTTCTCCACAGCTACATAGCCCAGTTTGATGCTTCCCTATTATGTTGAGTGTGCTATTTAATCTACTGTGCCCTGTTCTTAGTCTGCTCATGGTTACCTGTTCCACTCTGTTGCCTCCACAGCACCCCACCTCTCCCACTTCCTCTCGTAATTTATATAAATGTCTCCCCTTTTCCTGGCTTTTCCAATATTGTTTCCATTGATTAATTATTTCTTTCCATATTAAACTTTTCCCTTCTGTTTTTGATAATTTAACTTTCAATTCCACCAACATCAGTAACTCTGCACGTACTGCGCAACTTGGCACGTACCACAAGTTGTACGTACGCTACGTAGAGTTTAATCTGATTGGCTACGTGGCTGTTAATACGAAGGGACGGGGCGCTGACGTCATTACTTTTGGGCCGCCGCTCACCTCGTGATGCGTTCAGAGGCAGTCGTAAAAAACAGCGTTGGATAATTATAGAAGCAAATCAGAAACAGAAGTGTTTGAATGAACAGCCGCTGAATACTAAACATAGAACTGTACACTCAAGTCAGTTCATAGATTTGAATATCTTACTTTGCTATTTCAAAAGCTGAATGAGTACATATTTTCAGTGTTCACAAACCAAAAAAAAAAGATAATTTCAAAAACCTATTCAGGCTGCCCAGATTCGATTAGTCAAATTCAGGTCGAAGAATTAAAGTCGAAGGGTTGTGTGAAATGACTTTGAAGTAATAATACAGTCACCATAATAAGAGCGGTTCCAACTGTTAAGAAATGGAACTTCCATGCTTCCTTTGTTATATCATAGACATATATACATAGACGCCGCATTGAGCGGGTTGGTCGTTGGTCGCGATAAGTCAACGGGTCCGCCATATTGGATCGGGCAGATCTGCCCGTAAACTAATACAAGGAAATTGACTAAACTTCATAAAGCGCCTTTTTACAAAGTTGTTTAAGTTAATGTCTCTTATACACCTATTCACACACACACTAATATATCTGGGAAACAAACAGGCACCACAAACAACGTATGTATTGTTCTAATGCTGAGTGTTTACAGTGGAAAAATTGTCAAAATCATCCCTCTTCTAAAATGGTCATCCCTTCTTCCATCCCTTGTGGCATTTTATCAATGCATGTGAAAATTACTTATATTTATATTTAAAACTGGAAATAGAATTACCATTCTACATTTAGGGGGGCTTTATGATACAGTAATCAGTCTATTACCTATGACATCGGTTTTCAAAGTGTGAGGCGCGCCTCCCTTGGGGGGCGCCAGAGGCGCGGCGGGGGAAAAAATAAAAATATATCTTACAAAGATATGTCTCATCACTGTGCGATGAAAACTCGGCGAGCTAGCCCCCAAAGAGTAGCAAAAGAAATCCACAAAACGATACAGTATGTCTTATCTTTGCTGTTTCGTGTCAGAAGTTCTATTTCAGCATGAGAAACGCTGCTAATGTCTCCTGCTATGTCTCTGCTTTAGTTTAAAACAGTAACGAAGCTCCTGGTTGTTACATAAAGACAAAGAGGCTTTGACAGTGAAGTGAGTCCTCTTGCTGCAATATATCACCTTTGGGTTTACTTCATTCTGGATTGTCATTGGTGGGTCAAAGGTGAATGTGGGTGGTACTAATCATAGACATATATACATAGACGCCGCATTGAGCGGGTTGGTCGTTGGTCGCGATACGTAAACGGCGCCGCCATATTGGACCTGGAAGGTCTGCCGGTAAACTAATACACGGAAATGGACTGAACTTCATAAAGCGCCTTTCTACAAAGTTCTTTAAGTTAATGTCTCTTATACACCCATTCACACACACACTAATATATCTGGGAAACAAACAGGCACCAAAAAAACAACGTATGTAACTTTTAAAGTGATGATTATAAATGTTTACTCCTTATGTAAGCACCAAACCAACGTATGTATTTTTATAATGCTGAATATTTACAGCTACTAATGTGTGTAACACTGTTACTGTGATAAATATTGAAATATTTATATTTAACATTTAATCTGTGTCTATAATAACCAGATCCTGAAATGTAGATGTGACATGAGGGTTTCTGAATAAAGAGCACTAACGTTTAGATTTAACTGATTTTGATTAATCGTTTTATTTCACATTGATGAACATATATATTGATGAACACACACATACATACACACACACACACATTGTATACACACATATATTATATATGTATACACACATATATTATATATGTATACACACATATTATATATGTATACACACACATATGAGAGAAGGATTTTTTTTAGACAATTTTTTATTACTTCTCTCATTATTCTGGCATTTAGCGAATAGAAATAATTTTGGTAATCGTAACGGAGATAAAACAGGAAAAGTTATTGTCTGATTTCATGTCAGACAGTGAGGAAAAAAAATGTCTTTTTATACAGTGTATGTAAACTTTTGGTTTCAACTGTATGTATCCCATAGTCATATTTATATCTGCACTATATATATATCCTGTTCATTTGTACACACTCTGCACTTCTGGTTAGATGCTAAACTGTATTTTGTTGTCTATGTACTTTGTGCAATGAGAATAAAGTTGAATCTAATCTAAAATAAAATAAAGTGCAGCCTAGTACAGCATAGTGATCACCTACCCTGTGGAGATGAGCTGGGAAACAGAAGACTGAAGGAACAGCTCCAGCTCTGATCCTGACTGTCTGACCTGTCCTGTCAAAATCCTCCAGTCTGAAATGCTCACTGCAGAGCACGGATGATGGACTGGCAGAAAAGCCTTCCGTTCTGACAGCTGTTTCCCATTTCTTTCTCAGCTCTTTATCTTTGGGAAACCTACATAGAATCAGATCAATCGATCAGAGTAGTTACTTCGGCCCAATTTAGTTAAATAGGAAAGAGTTCTTGCTTGTTTGGTTTCACCGCGGGACAATATTATGCGCATGACTTCATAGTATCAGACACAAAGTCAGCAAATTCTGTTTGTAAAATGACGTTATAATGGCCAAATACAATCAAAAGTAATCTTTCATTCTTACCTGTGAAAGGTAATACCAAGAGATCTGTTTTGTGATGTAAACCGCTTGGTACAATTCCACGCAGAACATGAAATCGGCATCTTCTCCGTTTGCTCCTATTCGCCGACCGCTCGACTCAGCCAGGTCCAATATGGCGCCGCCGTTACGTACCATTCAGCGCTCAATGCGGCGTCTATGTATATATGTCTATGGTACTAATAGATTCTCCTGACTCTGATTGGTCGACAGGTGACAGGCGTCATCATCCCAATCATCATGGCCTTAGCAGCACCGCTAGCTGCTACCTGCTGCTTCATATTCTTTTAATACCGCTTGTTTCAAACATCACGTCGTATTAAAACTCGAAGTCTTTTTTCCTCCTCCTTAAATTGTGTTTTTTAAGTGAAGATGTTTTTTTTTAACAAAAATGTGTTTAAATGTATTTAAATATGTTTAAAAACACACAAAGATGTTAAAAACATACACAAAGTTTTGTTTAAAAAAAATATTTGAGCACATTCACAAATAAATATATTTAAAATGTTTTTACAAATATGTTTAAAAAAGATGTGAATGACATGATGTCCATAGTTAAGTGGTTATTGTTTCTTTCCGACAAATAGTATTGTCATGTGCAGGCCATGCAACTGAGAATGCAAGCTATGAATCAGATGCGATTTAGGATTTGCCATGTCTAGCAAGTCACCCTAAAATTGACTAGAATGCAGGAAATTGCATCTAAGAAATACACAATTTTCTTATTTTTATATATATATGTATGTGTGTGTGTGTGTGTGTGTGTGTGTGTGTGTGTGTATGTGTGTGTGTGTACTATATATATGTATATATGTTCACATGTAATGTACACTTTAGTGCTCTTTATTCAGAAAACCCTCATGTCACATCTACATTTCAGGATCTGGTTATTATAGACACTGATTAAATGTTAAATACGTAAACGGCGCCGCCATATTGGTTCGGGCAGATTTGCCGGTAAATTAATACAAAGAAGTGGACTGAACTTCATAAAGCGCCTTTCTACAAAGTTCTTTAAGTTAATGCCTCTTATACACCCATTCACACACACACTAATATATCTGGGAAACAAACAGGCACCAAAAACAACGTATGTAACTTTTAAAGTGATGATTATAAATGTTTACTCCTTATGTAAGCACCAAACCAACGTATGTATTTTTCTAATGCTGAGTGTTTACAGCTACTAATGTGTGTAACACTGTTACTGTGATGATAAATATTGAAATATTTATATTTAACATTTAATCTGTGTCTATAATAACCAGATCCTGAAATGTAGATGTGACATGAGGGTTTCTGAATAAAGAGCACTTACGTGTACATTACACATGCATATAGTACACACACACAGACACACACACACACACACACATATATATATACAGATATGTGTGTGTGTGTGTGTGTGCACATATATACACACATACACAGTAACAGTGTTACACACATTAGTAGCTGGTAGCTGTAAACACTCAGCATTAGAAAAATACATACGTTGGTTTGTGCTTACATAAGGATTAAACATACCGCCTCCATATTAATGTGCAAACAATAAAAAATATATAATAATAATAAAAATAATAAAAACATGGGATAGAAACATTTACATGTAACACTGCAACCCCTTCACACCATGATGGATCTTCAGACATTTGAGGCCTCTGCACAATGTCAACAGAAATCAGCAAAAGCTATTAATATTTTAATGCAATTGTTAATGGTGCCTACTGTTATTCTCCTCATTTCAGTGGATGGTGGCCAGCTGTCATTCACCCCGTCATACCTGTGGGTAGACGTCACTCACTGCTTGACAGGCCAGCCCAAAGATGATTTTGACTTGATTACCCCACAAACACAGTCACAGCTTCCCTATCATAGCAGCTTAGCTTTGCTTATTACCTATAAAAACCCTATGTGTTTTTTGAAGCATAGAAGTGCTTCACACAACAAATAAGTTGGTTTGTCTGGCTACAAATAAAGACAGGTACTTTTGATTCTCCTAAAATATATTGAGGCTGAACTTGCAGCTTGGGGTCTCCCTGGTGGCTGCAGGGCCCTGTGCATCAGCATAGTATAGCAAGAAACAACCATGTGTACTGAAGCCTGTTTTCTTCTTTAAATGATTGCCACAGATCATCTGAAAAGGTTAGGAAATAACAAATAGCATCTTGAACATGCCGCCAAACAGCTAGAAACGGCCCTGGTGATGTCATTGCCTTCCTGAAGTCATTCCAAGGTCGTGACCTCATGAGCTGCGCCCCTGACTAGGTATCTGAGGAGGAACTGAAGTCTTATCACATCTCTGTCAAATGGCCAGCAAGAGGGGAAGCGAAAGGGAAGTGAGGAGATAAAGAAAAAAAAGAGATAACGTATAAGAGGAAGTGGCGATGCTTTCCCAGAACCCAAATCAGAGTAAAGAGCATGAGGACGAGGAGGTGGAGATAAGCAGACAATCAGCAGGTGGTGTAGAGACTGAAGCCTTTGAGGATGTCTGCCCCTGGATGGCAGATATGAAGAGGTAAAGAGAAAATGAGGAGGAGGTGATGTTGTGGCTGGAAGAGAAAGAGAAAAAGGAAGATGGAAACAAACTACAGTATGGAAATATGACACACAGAGGATGGTTCATCAAAGAAAGGAAGCTTATCACCAAGTGTCCCTGATAAAGAACACTTGAAGTTTATAGATACTGAACTTGTGTTATGATGGTGGTTTCTCCCAGACTAACGCCAATTCATCTAATCTATCTAATATATAGATTTTAATTTGTACTGGTTTAAAAAGAATCAAACCCAGAAGAAACAAACATTTTAAACCTGTAATTTGTTGGAAGACAAAACCAGTTTGAGTATATGGAAGGCTGCTGTCACAGATAACACACAGAACCACCAGGCGCTGCATGATTTTGAATGTCCAATGTATTGTAAACATGATTTTTGATAATTTTTGGTTACACAAATCTATTATTACATGTAGTGATCAAGGCATGCAGATACGCAATATGAGGTGACTTAAAAAGGGATTCAAGAACAGCTTCATTATCAAACCTTTCAGTTGTCAATTCCCTGTACTGTATGAAACATCTGCATTTCTAATTTTTGCAGGTTATTTCTTTTTTATCTTCTCTTTTTTGTGTAAGTTTACTTTGAGTAATCTGCTTCCATACAGACCCTACACAAAATTTTTTACGTTTGTTTGTTTTAAGTTGGCCTTAAAACATGCCTGTACAGTATGTAGTATTAAAGAGTCATCAGTCTCTGTAAGATTTGATTTGACAAAGTCAGACTGCTGAAGCCATCAGAACAAAGAAATGTTCATGTTATGTGTAGGAGCCATGTTTTATTTCTAAACATTGTATCCTCGAACCGCTAGGCGGCAGTATTTCCTTTGTGTTCTGACCTGAACCGGATGTTGGGGGGGTGTCAGGCAGGTTACTTGAGGTTGCTCAGTGTTGAGCCCAGGTGTTGCTGATGAATGAAGGAGCAAACCGTTTTTGACGGTGCTTCAGGGTGTTTGAGCGTTTTTTTAAAAGTTATTTTGTATATATGACAAGTGGCTTCATCAAGAAATGAAATTAATATTATTATTTCAAACACAAAGATGTTTGTGTTGGTTTATTGCCTGCTGGAGTACCAGTCAAAACAAAAGCAATCAGCATCCAGTAGTGGGTACAGGACTATTCAGTACATTGTGATAATACTCTGTTTTTATTTTTCTGGCATTGCAGCAATATGATGTTGTACTTTTCAGATGAATGATGCAAAATTAAATCAACAAATGAATTATGATGTATTAATATAAGTTAACAAGTTACCCAGCATTGTGTAAAGTAAAATAGTGACATATTAGCTCGAGTAATAAAGGTGTTAAAACTAGATCTCGATATAAGACCTCTGTTCAGGCCAGGTATCAAAGCAGCTCCTAGTTGCCATTAAGTTAAAACATACTTTATTGATCTCATACAGGGAAATCCGTTACAACAGTTTACAGTACACAAGGTGGATAAGGAAGAAATACTAATATATGTGTGTTCTGGGATTACATATTGTCATGGAATCATGCACTTATTAACATTTCCTATTTGCAGACATTTAGCCTCATTATTTTGTGTCTAAAATACAAATAAATACAGAAATTATATGCAGTTCTGTGGATGTGGTTCATTCTGAGTTTAATCTTGTAACTGCGCTCTGGGTCAAGATGCTTTGAACATTAGTGACCCATCTGTGTATGTGTGTGTGACACACTCAGTCTGTGGAGCACAGATCACACGCATCACTTTTTGACAGAAACATCTGCTCAGTCCCGGCCCTAACCAATTTGGCAACCTAAGCAAGATTTAAGGTGGTGCACCCCTTGCATCGCAGCACTGCCAATTTACATACAAACACACAAGAAACTGAAAAGCTTTATCTTTGACATTTTATTTTATTTTTCCAAAACAAATTACCCAATAATAAATAATAAAATGAAAATACAAATAAATAAATAAATAAAAAACAAAAATAGGTACAAAATGTACATACTATACAATACTAAAATACACAATACTTTAATTCAATCTCCTTCTGTTATCAGTAGGGATGTAACGATACACTCAACTCACGACTCGATTCGAGTCACGATTTTTTGTTCACGATACGATTTTTTCACGATTTTTTAAAATCAAAATGAGCTACAGACAAACTCTGACTAAATAAAATTATCTTTTTATTTGTAGGAAAAAAATGTCTCTTTACAGAAACTCTCAAACTGTTTGTGTTCTTATTATGGCTGCCAGCAAGCAGCTGATCTGACCATTACCTTTCAGCTTGAAGTATGAGCTAACTGAAAATAAAAACAATTAAGATGATAGCTCATTAACCCTTTAATGAGAGTCCACGGCCCCGGGAAACGGCGAGGTCCGGGCGCTGTAAACGCAGAGCCGGTCGCGGCGCACCGCCTCGGAGGAAATGCGCCCGGCGGGGGCCAGCCAGCGCCGGGGAGAGGTCCCACGAGCGGATCCTCCCGCACCGTGCGGCCGTCCCTGACCCGTTTTAATCCCCCGTGCAGACTGCGCGGAAGTTGCGGAGAAGTTGCGGTGATTGGTTAAAATTGCAACACCGCCCTGTATTCACGGGGATTCACTGAAGTTGCGTTGAAGTTGCAAATCGCAACATCGTGAATTCCTGGAGGGTCTGTGTCATGGTATCATTTACGGTACAGTCAGGCCTGACGCCGATTACCACTACCGCGCATGTGTGTAGGGGTGTGTGTTTGTGTGAGACACAGAAAGGCAGACGCGGCAGTGGAAGCTGCAGCCCCAACGTAACCTATTTCTAATTAAAAAAACGTACTCTCGCATTCGCCAAGAATCGCGATTCATTTTTTCTGTGAACCGATGCGAGTCGTCACGCATTTGTACCGATTTTAATCGTGTCACGATGTATCGTTACATCCCTAGTTATCAGTGTTACATAGAAACCTTCTCCACTTCTTCTGTTTCTCATTTTCACTCCATTCAGTACGTCATCTCTCATATTTCAACCTCCTTTATAAGCACTAGTCTTCACTACAGACCAAGTAGCTTGCAGATACATATGAAGTCATACAAAGATGATGGTTCCCAGTAAGTGGAAGGACTTGACAGTGTCAATTGTGGAGTCACAGAGGATGATGGGGGCAGGCATGGCCAGATGGTTAGTCTCCTACCTGTAGGCTGACTCGTCACAGTCAGAGATGAGTGAGTGACTGGAGGTGCAGCTGTTTGTGTATTGTGCCACACATAAGCCTGTTACATAAAACTTTAAACAACCTGCATTATCTTTTCTGCTGAACATCAATAAACATCTTGTGCTTCAGCACTCATCTGGAGTCGTTTGCAGTGTAAAGTAACCGGGATGAGAGCCAGTATCTCCATGTCATATCATAGTCACATCATATCCCCAGATAAATTCGGAATTGTCATATGTACAAGACACCAAGCAGCGAACTAACTTGGAAGATAGAAATGCTTCAGCATTGTGTCTCATCATCACTTTAATCCAGTTTTGTGAGTATAACAGAAAAAATAATATTATTAGTGGTGTAATAGACTACTGTTGGCAGGCAGTAATATAATTACTTTTCAAATGAGTAATGAGTAATATATTACATTTTTGTGTAATGATCCCAACACTGCTCTTTAGCATGAGAGTCATGGATTTGTCTACTGCCTCATCTGTCTGTCATCTGTTCATCAGCTCCCTTATTATGTTATTTTGCTGATTGTAGCATGGTTGAGTAAATGTATTAGTTTTAAATATTTTAACTAAATCAAATAGAAGCCTGTAACTATTATTTAATCAGCCCATTAATAAAGAATCAGAAGATGTGGGTCCTGTAGGAACCCACACTATAATCTTGTCTGTCACAGTGGAACATCTCACATCTTTCTTATGGTTGATGGTAGTTTAGTTCTATTCCATTTACATACAAAGTATTGTACACACAAGACCATATTATCAACCAGGCATAGCAGGCAACTGCCCTGGGAGCAGATCTACAAGGGCCACACAAACCACAGGGTCACTGCTTTGTCATGTTTTTGACTACTTGATTAAATACATATGTATTATGGAATTTGCACTAATAAATTGCAATATTAACTAAAGGGTGGTCTTGCATTATTACCTAAAATGTTGTCTAATGTTTAACAGGCTGCCCAGCCTGCTCATACAATTTTATGTGTCTAGCGCAGAGGTACCACAAAGTGCTTTACACAAAGTATAGAATATATTAAAATTATTACAGATACTGAACCCCAACTTGCTCCTGAAAGCCATCGTTGTGTGAATGTGTATGAATGGTTATCTCCTCAAACTAATAAGCAGTCTGCACCTCGCATGGCAGCCAATGTCATCAGTGTGTGAATGGGTGAATTAGATATGTCCTGTAAAGCAGGTTGAGTGGTCAGAAGACTAGAAAGATGCTGTATACAGTAAGTACAGTCTATTTACCACTGATAAGTGCAGCTGTAGTTTTAACTTACATTATAGTTCTCCTAAAGTAATTCTTCTTCACCACCAATATCGTGCATTATGTTTGCCCATGTCTTCCTTAAATAGAGTGTTTTCTTTTCCTTGTCTTATGTCTGTGGATATAAAACAAGAGATCACATTAACAGGTTAACTGACAGCCCAACCCATTTGTAGCTATATACTGTACAGGCAGACTGACAGCTAAACTAAAGGATCTAAAAATATAAGTAACCTATAGTAGTTCACTGAATTTTAATGAATAAACTGACACAAATACATTTCTGTTTGGATCACTGACAAAGAGGGAATGTTACATTATATTTACGTTACGTTACATTTACAGAAAAATTTCATTCATAGGGAATAATGTTTGTAAAAGGCTATGTGACCTGATTTTAGGGGTATTCTTCACTAATTATATTCAACTTCACTAGGGAATATTTTTCCATACAGTGAGGTCACTTATTACAGCACAAGCTCTACTTTTTTCCGCTAATTGTGGTGTGTCATATACTCTGCGGGATTACCTCGAACTATAACACATCCCGAGTGAGATGATGCGTATCAATTAAAATCTTATCGTTATCGTTAAATGCTAGAAACAAATCCTTATTAGTCAAGTCTAAAATGTACAGACTACGTTCAAGCAAGAACAGTTTAAAGGACAAAGGAAAGAAAGGAGGAGGTAAGGGAAGAGAAAAGAAGTAAGGGTGAGATAAGAGGTGAGGAAAAGGTCTAACTTTAGATTCTCCAATCAAATGAATGATGTGATAATTTTTACAACAACTCTCGACAAAGTTTTCCCATACATCTGGGCTGTACCTGAAACTGTGTCACAGGGCTAACAGTGTTATTATGGGAGAACCATTTTCATTTCCCACTTGTCCTCTCAGTCTTCTTCCCTCCCTCCCTCCCTCCCTCCCTTCTCTTGTGTGTCTCTTCTGAATGTCTCCCCTCCCATGGTTTCCAATACAGCAAGTGAAGGAGAGCACTCTTTCCCACACACTTGGTGTGTGCTTCACATTAGGGCTCCATCTCTCAGTCACTCTGTCCTCCTTAGTCCCAGAAACTCCAGCAAAACTCCAGCACTTCCTACTCTACCCTACTGCTGCTTCCAGGGCAAACCACACCGCCCCAGCTCTGCACCGACAACCGAAGAACAAACACCGGTCTAAAGAGGTATGTGACAAAAATCCTTACTTTTTTTGTTGTGTTTTATAATGTTTTGAAGTACTGGCTGTTTTAATTGAAGTACCTGTAGCTCTGAAGTGAAAGTTAATGTCTTGCCTTTCATTAACTCATTGAATAGAAAGAGGAAAATATTCACATTATATGATATTAAAAAACAACAACACAAAACATGAACATAAAGAGATACATGCTTTCATTTTTCCTTTACCCCAATACCATGGAGGGCTCACAATACTGAAGAAATACATTTAAAAAGTTCAACATGTTTAAAATAAATATTTCAAAATCTGTGCAAATAAAACCAAAACTATTGGCATGAAACCACTAAAGGTAAACACCTTCATTGGGTTGGATTGGCCCTATAAATAGGGATAATATTAACGTACATTACTACTGAAAAACTTTAACTATCTCTTGTATATTTAAATACCATGTTTTCAAGTTCTTGAGGTTAAATGTCAAACAATATATTAATTTTATTATTTTTTGCTTCATATAAAAAAGCTGTTGAATGGCCAAACCATTAAAAACTAAAACAATGAGCTAAATGAGGTCACCTCATGTTCAGTTACATCTGGAATTGTCATACATCACAAACACACTCAACTCCCATAGTTTGATAGCACCTTCATAGCTACCTAAAGCCAACATCTGTTCATTAGCTCTACTAAACAATGGTGTTGGATAAACAGAGACCGAAAAACCCTCCAGCAGTGAAATCTGCACAAATAAAGCGATTCATGAAAATTGGTTTCATTTAAACATTCAGGCTACGTGCACAAAAAAAAGTACATCACCAGTACAACTATACCTACTTTAGGTGGAAGATCAGTCCATACAGAGCAGAATGCTAATACAGAAGACTTCACCAAAAAAATGCATGTTCATCTGGGAAACAGACCATGACCACCATGAATTGTACCTCTGCAAAGCAAAGAAAAATTTTATATTAAAAAGATTGTAACTGTAACTTGTTCACGTTTTGAATCCAGAAATGAATCTATCAGCCCTGTTGGCAAGTCTACACACAATCTATTTGCACTAATGCACATATATGGGTTTACTACAGCAGGATGCAGCGTTTCAGGGAAGGAATTCACATACGCACTATGAAGGCAAAGAGGAAAGTGGAAGAGATCTCCAAAGAGGACGTCCAGGCTTTCCTCAAGAAGAATGCCTTTGTGCTCTTTACAGTTGGGGCAGTTATCGTAGGTGTGTATGACCCTAAATGAAAATGTCTCACACTTTATTCACAGTCTATATTTACATACATATAACACAAGTTCTGTCTGTAGGTATTGTTCTGGGATTCGCGCTCCGCCCGTATAAGATGTCCTTTCGAGAAGTGAAGTACTTTTCATTTCCCGGAGAGCTGTTAATGAGAATGCTTCAGATGCTTGTTCTCCCCTTGCTGATCTCCAGTCTAATAACAGGTAAAACACATTCTTACAGTATGTCATACTTGTAACCAATTTATCAATGGATATCAAACCTGTTAAGTTTACTTTTTTCTGCATTGTTTGAGGTATGATTCAGTTTCGCTTCAGTTTTCTTCCATGTTCATGTGATATGAACAGTGATCGATTGTATGATCTCTCACCCCTTTATGGTCAGTTGTCACTTTAGTGTCATGTCTTCATCAGCCAATGCACTTAACTTTAACATACACTACCAGTCAAAAGTTTGGACACACCTTCTCATTTAATGTTTTTTCTTTATTTTCATGACTATTTACATTCTCACTGAAGACATCAAAGCTATGAATGAACACATATGGAATTATGTAGTAAACAAAAAAGTGTGAAATTACTCAAAACAGGGTTAACCCTTGTCAGGGTTAATTTGTGTAATATCTTGCCTTCTTAATAGGGTTAAGACCATTAGATGTGTTGTCCAGAAGTCAGGTTGGTACACAGCGGACAGCTTTATTTTACAGCTGTTAAAATTCATATTATGGCAAGAACAAATCAGCTTAGTAAAGAGAAACAACAGTCCATCATTACTTTAATAACTGAAGGCCAGTCAGTTCGCAAAATTGCAAACACTTCGAATGTGTCCCCAAATGCAGTTGCAAAAACCATCGAGCGCTACGACGAAACTGGCTCACATGAGGACCGCCCCAGGAAAGGAAGACCAAGAGTCACCTTTGCTGCTGAGGATAAGTTCATTCGAGTCACCAGCCTCAGATGTCGCAAGAGGAGACTGTGCGAATCAGGCCTTTATGGTCAAATAGCTCCTAAGAAACAACTGCTAAGGAAATGCAACAAGCAGAAGAGATTTGTTTGGGCCAAGAAACACAAGTAATGGACATTAGACCAGTGGAAATCTGTGCTTTGGTCTGATGAGTCCAAATTTGAGATCTTTGGTTCCACCCGCTGTGTCTTTGTGCGATGCAGTAAAGGTGAACGGATGCTCTCTACATGCATGGTTCCCACCGTGAAGCATGGAGGAGGAGGCCTGATGGTGTGGGGGTGTTTTACTGGTGACACTGTTGAGAATTTATTCAAAATTAAAGTCACACTGAACCAGCATGGCTACCATAGCATCCTGCAGCGACATGCTATCCCGTCCAGTTTGCGTTTAGTTGGACCATCATTTATTTTTCAACAGGACAATGACCCCAAACACACCTCCAGGCTGTGTAAGGGCTATTTGACCAAGAAGGAGAGTGATGGAGTGCTGCGCCAGATGACCTGGCCTCCACAGTAACCTGACCTAAACCCAATCGAGATGGTTTGGGATGAGATGGACCGCAGAGTGAAGGCAAAAGGGCCAACAAGTGCTTAGCATCTCTGGGATCTCCTTCAAGACTGTTGGAAAACCATTTTAGGTGGCTACCTCATGAAGCTCCTCGCGAGATTGCTAAGAGTGTGACAAGCAGTAATCAAAGTAAACAGTGGCTATTTTGAAGAATCTAAAATATAAAACATGTTTTGAGTAATTTCACACTTTTTGTTCACTACATAATTATATATGTGTTCATTCATAGGTTTGATGCCTTCAGTGAGAATCTGCAATGTAAATAGTCATGAATAAATAAAGAAAAAATATTAAATGAGTGTGTCCAAACTTTTGATTGGTAGTGTAGACTAACAGAGCTGATGTTTTTTTGATCTAGTTCATGTTTTACATATTCAGCAAGCCAGTAAACAGGTTAGAAGTCTGTTTTTATTGTGAACCAGTCACTAATGGTTTGATCCAGATGTTCAGAAGAATCTTTTAGGAAACCTGATAGTATCCTCTGAACAATTTTGAAATTTTCCAGAGATTGCTGTGTAATTATTATTATTTATTATTTATATTAAATCAGATGCTTAGTTCTTTGACTGAGAGTTATGGTAACTGGAGAAACAAAGTATTTTTCAAATCAAGATTGAGATCCAAGTCTCAGATCGGTGTAATGACACAAAAAAGATTAGACTTGGTGGTGCTGGGATAGAATGACAGTTTAGTAGCGCTGGTTCACAGGAAGGTCATCTTCACAACCCAGTAACCTCACCTCCAGCTTGATCAGGAGACTCCCACTGATTCAGATAAAGAGAACACTTCAGATCTCTTCAGTTCAAATCAGTGACAGAAGGTGCTTTATCCTGGTGGCCTCAAACCGCATGTGGGTCTATTCTCATGGTTTGCAGCAGTGGGCTTTTCCTCTGTCACTTTAGAAAACACTGCAGAGGAGACAGTGGAAAGTTTAGAAGAGATTCAATAGAGAGAAAGCGGAGCGGGTGCCCCCGGGAGCAGGGGGTTGACCCAGGGCGCAAATGTGGCCAGGACCAGCGCTGATCAGTTGGATCCATAAACCGAGCAACTTTGTTTCACAATCTTTTGTTTCATAACCAGAAAAACCTTTAAGTTTAAGTTTAAAAGGTAGTCAGCATTCAAGAAATCAAAACTGGAAAGACTGGAAGGCTCGAACAAAGAACGCCGAATAAATACACAAGTACAGGATAAGAAGATAAGAAGACAGGATATCAAGACACGGGTGACACTATTTAGGGTGGAACCATAAAAACAGGTGGGAAACAACAATGGC
This sequence comes from Collichthys lucidus, assembly GCA_004119915.2. Taxonomy (NCBI): domain Eukaryota; kingdom Metazoa; phylum Chordata; class Actinopteri; family Sciaenidae; genus Collichthys; species Collichthys lucidus. The sequence goes on along the minus strand of CM014093.1, from coordinate 3,446,082 downwards.
AGGAAGTAAAGTTGGGGGGGCGGCTGTGGCCTGGAGGTAGAGCGGGTCGTCCACAAATCACATCACGAATTTGTGGTTCAATCCCCGATTCAAGCCCCTCCAGTCTGCATGTCGAAGTGCCCTTGGGCAAGATACTGAACCCCAAGTTGCTCCTGAAGGCTGTGCCATCAGTGTATGAATGTGTATGAATGGTTAGATCCTTAAACTGATGAGCAGTTGGCACCGTGCATGGCAGCCAATGCCATCAGTGTATGTATGTGTGTGAATGGGTGAATATAAAGTGCTTTAAATGGTTGGAAGACTGAAAGGCGCTGTATAAGTACAGTCCATTTACCATAAAATTACTGATATGATAATATGAGGGGAGAATTACAAAATAAAACAGGAAACACTAAACAAGAAACCCAAAACCATGACCTGACTGCTGCATAATCAATACATAATCTACTAAATGGTTAAAATGAAACTGGACAGAGACTTCACCACATGGCTTTTTGTTTTGTTTTAATAATAATCAGATATCAACTGCCTTTCCACTCTATGTCCTTTAGGAATGGCAGCTTTGGACAGCAAAGCCTCAGGAAAGATGGGCATGAGAGCCGTGATTTACTACATGACAACGACCTTCATCGCAGTCTTCATTGGCATCATAATCGTCCTCATCATCCACCCAGGAAAAGGATCAAAAGATGAGTTTGGAAAGCAGCAGACCATAGAGCAAGTCAGTCCTGCCGATGCCTTCTTAGATCTGATCAGGTAGTCTGCATAGAGGAACAATAACATTCACAGAGTTTGACTCCATCTGGCCAACATCATCACTTAATCACTGTGATTTCTCATTTCAGAAATATGTTTCCACCAAACCTGGTCCAGGCCTGCACACAGCAAGTAAGCTTTACTAAAACCGCAGTGCTTGCATTCATGAGTTTTTAAAAAAGGTTGTCTTTTGGTAAGCAAACACTGCAGACTTTATCAGCATTAATGGACTGCAATCTGCTTGAAGTTTAGACATTTTTCGACAAATGGGAAGTGGGAAGGTAATGCGCCTGAAATATTGGATAAAATAAGATAGAATAAGATAGATAAGATAAGATAAGATAAGATAAGATAAGATAAGATAAGATAAGATAAGATAAAATAAGATTGTTCTCCTCTGACACATGCATACAGTCAGATGTCAGATTCTATTTGGCTTGTTTCACCTCTCATGCATGCTTGTGTATAGATTGTATTAATGTAAGATACAGTGAGACATGGGCACATTTTTTTCTAATAACATGCAACATTTGTCAGTGATTCTTGGCTCTCAATTTGCTGTGTTGGTTTAGCCAGGAAAGCTAAATCATGAACCCATATTGAACACTGAAGGTGTTACACAGCGAACAACTGCCTATTTACACATCCAGCAACATTAGCATGTATGTCTGTCCATACCAATGTCTGTACCAACTCCTGAAATGGGAAAAACCTGTCTCTTGAACCTTGGCTAAACGCGTCACTATGTCCAGCTAGTTTCTGACTTTGTTTGTCTGCTGTTTGGTGTTGAGCAGGTAGTGTACAGTGGATTTATCAGAGCCAAGTGATCAAAAAAAAGCTTCAAATGCGAGTGAGCCCTTTATTATCACATTTAGTCACATTTGATCAGTTTTATAATGTAACAATATTGATTAGTGCAGCGCTAAGTTTCTTTCATTTATTTTAAAAAACACTTAACTGTGGCTTATGGGTCATCATTAAAGCTACAAAAACACATTTAGACATTTACATATGATCGCTCAGTTAGTGTCAGTCCAATTTAAAGAAAACACAGAGCACTGTCTCCACAGACATCATGTTATCTAACTGGTGTTGAGACACAGTATAGTCTTCTTGTTCAGTGCTGCTGTGTCTGTTAATGTGTATGAATGGTTAGCTCCTCAAACTGATGAGCAGTTGGCACCTTGCATGGTAGCTAATGCCATCAGTGTGTGAATGTTTGTGAATGAATGAATGAGATATGTAGTGTAAAAGAGCTATGAGTGGTCGCAAGACTAGAAAGGTGTTATATAAGTACAGACCATTTACTATTTAGCTATGACTCACTATAATGCTCCATCTTATGCTTTAACATGACTGGCACCACACTTTCATGAGATAAAGAAATTATTCTAGCCATATAGGCCAGGCTCACTTTTAGCTAATGGTCAGCAACCACCACAATGCCAATGTTTTTGTAATCCAAATATTTATTTTGCTTAATTGACCAGATTCTTTTCACACAAACAGGATTATATTAACTGGTTCATACTGAAGTAAAACTGCACCAACTCCACCAACTCCAACCAACAAAGAATGAATTAAAAATTAGCACAAGCCCAGCGTGAATATGTCCTTGTGTTTTTGTTAAGCACAATTTAATAATCACCAAAGAAGGATGAATGCTCAGGGGATGTATCCTCAGAGGGCCATGAATATCCACAGCAAATCTCATAATGCAGAAAGTTTTCAGTTTTTCCTGAACAAAGAGGAAGTTGAGCTGAGAGTAGTGCTCGTTGAAAAGTCACTGGGTCTCTAAAACACTGTAAGTATAAGTATAACCTGAATTTTCCACTTCAATGAAAAAGTCTTTTTATCAGTAGTATGGATGACACAAAATATTATTTAACTCAAATTATTATCACCTGATTGCTACAGGTCTATCAGACTCCACTGGTATAATCTCAATACTTTTATTGTCTTGTTTTCCAGTTCAAAACCAAATATGGAAAGCGGGTAGTCCATGTGACGATGACAGTGAATGACACCTTCTTCAACTCCACCAACGGTACCCAGGAGTTCATGGAGATTACCCGGGAGGAAGTGATCCCAGTGCCGGGTCAGGTGAATGGGGTCAACGCCCTCGGGTTGGTGGTCTTCTCCATGTGCTTTGGTCTAATAATTGGCAACATGAAGGAGCAGGGCCAGCTCCTGAGGGATTTCTTCGACAGCCTCAATGAAGCTATCATGCGTCTGGTCGCCATCATCATGTGGTAAGACTACCAGATCAGATCTCTGGTGGAAGGTGTTTTCTTGTTGAGCAAATGTTACCATCACGCTTATCTTTGCTGTTCCTCTCCTCCTGTCAGGTATGCTCCTGTTGGTATCCTGTTCCTGATTGCAGGAAAGATTGTGGAGATGGATGATCTGACCCAGATGGGTGGCCAGCTGGGCATGTATACCATCACAGTTATCATTGGCTTACTGATCCATGCTGTTCTTATTCTTCCCACTCTTTATTTTGTCATCACTCGGCAAAACCCCTTCATCTTCATTGCTGGGCTCCTGCAAGCTTTGGTAACGGCCTTGGGGACCTCGTCGAGGTGAGTCATGTCCAACACTACCACCCTACAAACAAATGAATAACAATTATTCTATGAAACAAAGAGTCTAGCACGTTGGGAGCTGATCCCACACTTATACACAATGATGGATCCATCACATTCTGATCACTTCATCTCAGTCTTTGCAATATTTGCATCCATGCTGCTTGTGTACAGGCAAGAAACTGTGAAAAGGTGGTAAGGTGGAAATAGTAAAAAGATAGAAAATAGAAAATAATGAAAAGAAATGCCTCATGTTTGGTAAATAATTGGTGGTAATTTCATAGAGTAAAATAGTTGTTAATTATGTCATATTTCACTCCCATATATGTAGTTCATTATTGACATCAGTGTTTAGATCTGTGATCCTGGCCCTGGTATGACTTGGTCCAGGCATTTCTTTTAGTGTCTGAATATTGTGAATTTCTTAAAGCAGGTTTGCAATACAGGAACATAGTTTGATAGTAGGATAAATTTCATGCATCTCTGACTCTGGTTTTGGTTTTCAGACATGTATCCGTTCATCTTTACACCATTTAACCTATAGATCACTGGACAAACCTAGCAACATGTACAAACAGCATAACTAAGACATCTTAGGAGTTGCATAGTTTTATTCTGTTTGCTGTCTGTGTTAAGCTAGGCTAAACATGCCACACAAAACTCTCTCATCTCAATGTGACTTTTATGGCAAACAAGTAGTGGTAACACCTACAAATACATCTTAAAGTTTACCTGACTACACTGGATCATACATTACATCCTGGTTAAGGTTACTGAAAGACAGACACAGAAACAATCATACTCTGATAACTTATGCAAATAGAGTGCTACTGAGATATGAATCCTTTGAACAGTTCTCATATATGTCTGAACTAAATGTACTGTACACAGCTGATCTGACAAAGACACTTAAAGTCCTGAGTAAGGAGCACCACTGCTTAAAGCTACTGATTCGATCAGTGAAAATGGTGTTTCAGGCCAGATTTGTTCGCACATGTACTGAACACCTCTAGACTAGGATGTTAGCAACCCCTGCATGTGACTGTGGAGGCCTTAAACAGCTCCTTCAGCAACAGACTGCTACTCCCACCATGTAAGAAGGAGATCTACCACAGGTCCTTCATTCCAACAGCTGTAAGAACAGCTATTCTTATCTTAGTCTGAGGTTAATACAGAACTGATGGTAGAAATACAGTCAGAATCCTAGAACATCATGAACATTCACTGAAAGACAGCACAGACTAAAGATCACTGAAGATGAATCTTCAAACCGACCCGCACCACTCTATTCAAGCAAAGTGATTTGTGAACTCCTCTGCTAAAGTGTAAAATCTAAGACTGTTCCCTCAAACTGTTTATTCATATCCCAGCTCAGCCACTCTCCCTGTCACTTTTAAATGTCTGGAGGAGAACAACAAAATTGACAAGAGAATCACACGCTTCGTGCTTCCCGTCGGTGCCACCATCAACATGGATGGAACAGCTCTTTATGAGGCGCTGGCAGCCATCTTCATCGCCCAGGTCAACAACATGGAGATGAACTTTGGTCAAATCATCACCATCAGGTAAAAGATTAACTAAAAACAGGTTAGGCATGTTCTGTTGTCTGTCAGTAAGATAGATGCACAAATGTGTGTGTCTGTGTGTTTCTCCTGAAGTATTACAGCGACTGCGGCCAGTATTGGAGCTGCTGGCATCCCTCAGGCAGGCCTGGTCACTATGGTGATTGTACTGACCTCTGTCGGACTTCCTACTGATGACATCACTCTCATCATTGCTGTCGATTGGTTCCTGTGAGTGGCTCCCTGTATCATGAGCATGAGAACAGTAATTCAGTAACATCTGTGTAGCTGTACAGTCGTTGTAACTCACATCAACCATTTATGTCATCTTAAAGGTCAGATGCAGCTCTGGATCTACTACCACCTAGTGACACACTTCTGCTGACTCCCTTATGTCTTGTTCTACATCTTCCCTTTTGTATTGAATATTTTTTGCAATGAGTTTTAACATAGAAACATAATTAGGTTTCCCAAATTAATCATTTCAATTAGAATACCCTTCCCAGAAATTACTCAGCTAACTGGGGTAATAAGAAAAAAAACCTTCTCTCCTCTAACTAGGATGGACCAAATCTGAATCTCTGTCAGAGCCTTCCTTCAGGAGGATGAGTCTTTCAAACACCGAACACAAGAAAGTAGAGTGTCTAATGAATACAGGCCTATACGTTCTAAAGTGGAAAGCCTAAAGGTCTAAATTGAGGTTTAAACAATTCTGGCCTCATCATGGAAAAGTTCATTAAGACTAGTGGTATGCCCCGGTTTGAATACTTCTGTTAGTACACTTCTATGTAGTACATAGTACAATGGTGACCAGTGACCACACTTCATTGTATTCTCCTTTTTGTCTGATTCTCAGAACTTTACCTCTGTGAATGAGTGGTCTGAAAGCATCAACTTCCTTTGAGATTATCTAATTTTTCTGCAAACAACAACTTGTGCCTTTAGAAAACTGTCGGAGACACACCAAAATACTGAAAAGGTCAAGCTTAGGGTTAGCCTAAGTAGCTAAACTTTAACTTCAGCCTTTCAAACCTTCCAGTCATAAATCACAAAATTGTTTTGTTTGGTGACTTGTGAGTGTTCGCTGTCCTCAAATATGGCTGGCATTACATGCGTACCCTCCATGTTTTCCCATTTATTTGCCCTTTGATTCTGTATTTTTCTTTTTCGGGTGTAGGGACCGCCTGCGTACCACTACCAATGTCTTGGGGGACTCAATCGGAGCCGGCATTGTGGAGTTCCTGTCTCGACACGAGCTGCGCAGCAAAGACGTGGAGATGGGAAACTCTGTCCTGGAGGAGAAGGAGAGGAAGAAACCTTACAAGCTCATCTCTCAGGACAGTGATTTTGAAAATGACAAACGTGCTCACAGTGAATCAAACATGTAGTCTGCTTCAAAATCTGCCACATCTGTTAACACATTCAAACACTTACAGCTGGTTCTGTTCTGAAGAGTAGGGACCTACATGTAAAGGTGTTTTTGTCATAGTTTTCCAGTTATTATTCCCCACTTTAAATTTATTAACATCCCTTTATTGTCATTTCCAAGAAGTGAATTTCTGACATTCCTATTTCTTCTAAAGATGATCCTTTAATACATGCATCTGTTATTTGTTTCAAATAGAAGTGCTAGTTTCTGTCATGTTTACTATTTTACTAATAATTTAACTTCATATTACCCTCATGTAGAGGTTGCTGTATAAATATGTGCTGGATGTTGGAGTACAAACAGATTATTGTAAGAAAAAAAGCTTTTGAAGATTTTACGTGAAGAAAAGATATATTCAGACTTTTTACCATTTTGTCATCAGGACATGATTAGCTCAATTTAAATTCACATCTTCCCAACATTAGTTGGTAATATAGTGGTTATTACAGACATTTTATGATTTCATGTTTCATTGTTTCATCACATACCTACAGTTGCAAATGGAGGCGTGCGCACACACATTTACATATTGACTGTGTGTTGTTTTTTTTTTACCAACGTTAATTTATGGTAGATATTAGACATCTAAATATGTTGCATGATTAAATCATGTTAAAGCCTCTGATTTGTGTGATGTGTGATATACAAGTTTTGACTGAAATTAAATCTGAGGTTTGTGGGGGTTTTTTTGTTTTGTTTTTTGTTTTGGTTTATTATAACTTAAATAAATGAAAAAAAACCTTTCCAGTGTGTTTCCATTTTATTTCAACCAGCAGTGCTTTAAAGAAACTATCTGTGTTTTTTTGTCATGTCATGTCATGTCATGTCATGTCATGTCATGTCATGTCATGTCATGTCATGTCATGTCATGTCATGTTATGTTTTGTTATTAGCCTGGCATAGAGGAGAGGTTCTTGGCCTACTGAATAAAGAACACACTAATGTAAGAAACAACCTTAATAGCACAGTCTTCTGTCCTCATTCTACTTGACTTATCAGCTGTCTTTGACACAGTTAACCATCACATCCTCCTCTTTATTCTCTCAAACATGGGCATCTCTGGCTTGGCTTTTTTCCTGGTTTAAATCTTACCTGACAGGGCCCTCATTTAGTGTATCTTGGCTTGGACAATTGTCCACTTCGCATCACCTCACCACAGGGGTACCCCAGGGCTCAGTGCTGGGGCCCCTTCTATTTGCTATCTACACCACCTCCTTGAGTCCAATTATCCACTCACATGGCTTTTCCTATAACTGCTATGCAAATGACACTCAGCTGTATCTATCATTTCCTTCTGAGGACCCCTCGATCTCTGCATGGGTCTCCGATTGCCTCTCAGACATCACCACATGGATGAAGGCACATCACCTCCAGCTGAGCTTTTCAAAAACTGAACTTCTGGTCCTCCCAGTCAAACTTACTATACACCACAACATCAACTTCACACCGAGGAACATCCAGGGATCGGACATAGAGGTGGTGCAGAGCTACAGATTCCTGGGTGTTCACCTCAACAATAAACTGGACTGGACTGATAACACCCATGCTCTCTACAAGAAGGGCCAAAGTCGTCTCCACCTGCTGAGAAGGCTGAGGTCCTTCGGAGTATGCAGAGCTCTCCTCAGGACTATTTATGACTCTGTGGTGGCCTCAGCCATCTTTTATGCTGTGGTCTGCTGGAGAGGGGGCAGCACGGACAGGGACAGGAGCAGACTCAACAGACTTATTAGAAGAGCGAGCTCTGTCCTGGACTGTCCTCTGGACTCGACAGAGGAGGTGGGTGAGAGGAGGATGTTAGCTAAGCTGACATCCATCATGGACAACCCCTCTCACCCCCTACACGACACTGTGGGGTCTCTGAGCAGCTCCTTCAGCAGCAGACTGATACACCCACGGTGTAAGAAGGAGAGGTTGCACAGATCATTCATCCCTGCTGCTGTGAGACTTTACAACACCTGCACCTGACCATGTTGTTGTCTCTGTACATACCTGTTTTCCGTTTTGCTTCTAGTACTTCTGTAAATATGTACACTACACTGTATTAGTACTTTCTGTAAATATGTACACTGAACACTGCTGCTGTAACAAGTGAATTTCCCCGTTGTGGGATCAATAAAGTTTTATCTTATCTTATCTCTTATCTTAACATCGAAACTGACTTGCCCCCAACAGAGAGTTAGGAAACTTAGGAGTTATGATTGATGACCAACTAACCTTTTCCAATCATGTTGCCTCAGTTGCCCGGTCATGCCATTTTATACTTTACAACATCAGAAAAATCCGACCTTACTTAACACAACACGCCACTCAACTCCTGACACAAGCTGTGGTCATTTCAAAACTAAACTACTGTGATGCCCTCCTGAGGGGCCTCCCAGCCTCCACAGTAAAACCTCTTCAGATGATCCAGAATGCAGTGGCACACCTGGTCTAAAACCAACCCAAAAGGTCACATGTCACCCCGCTGCTCATCGAGCGACGCCTGGCTCTGCCACCTGTTCACTCAAGGCAATCCAAACTCCTTTTTGGTTTGTTGTTCCCCGTTGGTGGAATGCACTACCAGTTCCTACCAGAGCAGGGGTGTCCTTCTCTACCTTTAAAAATCTCCTGAAGACCTCCAGCTCTTCAGTGATTACCTTCTCTCCTAGCACTATAACTGGACATGAGAAAGTTACCAATTTAAGAACTGTCACAGCACTTATTGTTGCACTACCGCTTTCTTATCGCACTGTACCTAGATTGTTCCCTTCTCTGTAAGTCACTTTGCATCTGCTAAATGACAAAATGTAATGTAAATGTAATAGCAAAATATTCACTTTTTTTCTTTTAAAACAGTATTAGTTATGTATGGTAATGTCATCTTTACAGGCTTATCTTGTATAATAGAACAGAAATATTCACTTTGATAGTAAAACATCTTATTATGAAATGTCTTTTTTATAACATTATGTTACCTCGGGAAGAGCAGTGTTTCGGGTGGTTGACAGAGAACATGAGGAAATCTGTCTGTCTTTAAAATGACTGACATCGTTCCTATTAAACTGAATATTAGGTGCTCTTGACCCCAATACATTTATATGAGGCAAGGCAAGGCAAGTTTATTTGTATAGCACAATTCGTACACAAGGCAATTCATAGTGCTTTACAGAGACAAGGAAAAACATTTGACATTAAGACAAGCAATAGCAATAGAAATAAAAAATTAAAAAGAGAAGAAATTTTAATTAAAAACATCAGAATGTCATTTAAAACAGCAAATTTGAAAAACAATTTAAAACATTAAACAAATCACTGGATTATGATTGAAAATTCTTTAAAAATTCTTTAAAAGAGCTCAGCCATAAGCAAGTGAAAAGAGAAAAGTTTTTAACCTGGATTTAAAAGTGCTAAGAGTTGGGGCTAATTTCAGTCCTGCTGGTAGTTTGTTCCAGTTGTAAGCAGCAAAACTGCTAAATGCAGCTTTACCGTGTCTGGTTTGAACTCTGTGTTCCACTATCTGACCTAAGTCAGTAGATCTCAGAGCCCTACTGGGTCTATATTCTACTAACATGTCATTTATGTATTGTGGGCCATTCAGTGATTTGGAAACTAGTAGCAGAACTTTAAAATCTATTCCGTAGCTAACTGGGAGCCAGTGTAAAGACTTAAGAACTGGGGTGACGTGTTCTGATCTCTTTGTTCTGGTCAAAACTCGAGCTGCTGCGTTCTGAATGAGCTGTTTGAAAAATTTTTGGGGGGAGTCCAGTTAAAAGACCATTACAGTAGTCAGGTCTACCGGAGATGAAAGCATGGATCAGCTTCTCCTGATCTGTTTGGGACATAAAGCCCTTAACTCTGGATATGTTCTTAAGTTGGTAGAAGGCTGTTTTGGTGACTGATTTTATGTGACTGTTGAAGGTCAGATCTGAGTCTATCAACACGACAAGGTTTCGGACTTGGTCTTTTGTTTCTAGAGACAGTAACTCAAGATGTTTACTGACAGCAACCCTCTTCTTATTATTGCCAAAAACAATGACCTCAGTTTTTTCTTAATTGAAGAAAATTTTAAATTCATCCAATTTTTGACTTGCTCTAGACAGTTACACAATGACTCTATAGGACTGCAGTCATCTGGGGACAGCGCAAGATATATCTGTGTGTCATCTGCATAACTGTGATAGTTGACATTAGAGTTCTGCAGAATTTGACCCAAAGGCAGCATATATAGGCTGAACAAAAGGGGTCCAAGAACTGACCCCTGAGGAACCCCACATGTCATAGGCACTCGATCTGATCGATTTCTTCCAATGGTCACAAAATAACTCAGCTTCTCCAGATAGGACCTGAACCATTCTAGGACTGTTCCACGGAGTCCTGCACATGTTTCCAATCTGTTCAGCAGTGTGCTGTGATCCACAGTGTCAAACGCAGCACTGAGATCCAGCAGGACCAGAACTGATACTTTGCCTGAGTCAGTGTTCAACCTTATGTCATTTAGCACTATAATAAGAGCTGTTTCTGTACTGTGGTGAGCTCGAAAACCTGATTGAAATTTGTCAAAAAGTCCACTGGAGTTCAAGAAATTACTGAGTTGATTAAAAACTACTTTCTCAACAGTCTTGGCTATAAAAGGAAGATTTGAGACAGGTCTGTAGTTGGTTACCTTGGAAGTATCCAGCGTTTGCTTCTTTAAGAGTGGCTTGATGGCCGCTACTTTAAGGGGTTTAGGAAACGTGCCTGTGTGGCGGCGCGAGCTCTGTAGACGACACAGCTTTAAAAAAATGTATTAAATTGCCTGACAACGCCACCCTGGGAATTTCACCCAGAGATTTCTTTCAATGGACAGATTGCAAATAGAAAGCACTCAGGTCCGTTTTACAAGGGAGGGCAGAGACTGTGGTCCAAGGATGCAAATATTTTATTACAAATTAATTTTCTTTTTAAAACTCTAACATTAAAATCATTCACTCTGGATGTAAAAAGAGGGGAGGGGACAACCAGGCCTGCGACCTATTGTGGCAATCGGGTCAAAAGAACGGGGATCCCAGGGACACCACACGTGAAGCAAATAAGAAAAAGTCAAGCACCTGGATGTAGGGGACCAGAGACAACAGATTAGTTATAAAGAAACAAAATTAAACAATTGTACTTATCACAACAAAACTCAACATTTAATTCTACAACACAAGCTATAATAATAAAACACAAATTAAGCAAAATCTAAGTAATCACAAATAAAGAAATCAATTTAATCTTCCAGCAGTCTATAAAAATAAACAAAATCTATATCAATCAAACAAAACACAACAGAACAAAATTAAATTCCACAAAGTTCCCTCGTACACATGCACACAGACACACTTTAAGACGCGGCTGCGTTGCACTGCACCACCACGGGGCCAGCCGGCAAATAGTCAAGGGTTACGGCAGTGACCCAATGATAGTGTAAGTAACCGAGTTGTACATAAAAATTAAAAACGGACCCAGCCAAGGCAAAACAGTTCACCGGAGGGTAAAGCAATCCCCGGGAAGCAAAGCAGTCACCGGGAGGCAAAGCAGCAGTAGTTTGTGGATGGTTCACTGCTGTGCGGCGCTGCGGTGCGGCAGTCTTTAATCCGGTCAGGCAGTCCCGGACAACACAGCATGGAAGTGACGCACCAGAGACGAGCAGCAACCAAGGCTGTGAGCGGCGTGCAGCCAAAAACACCCAATCGGACCTCTAATAACACAAAAATCTGTACTGGACAGGCAACATGAGGGAGCTACAGCCGCGGTCAACAGCCTACCTACCACACTGAAGGGGTGTTCATTTACTGTGTTAATTTACTGATGCAACCCGGGCATCAGCCAAGCAAGAGGGGGACAGGTGCGTCCTGTCCGCCTTTATGTAAATATGCCCAGGATCAATGAGTCCTTCCTGCTACACCTGATTGAAGTGAGCAATTTAGTATTTGCTGCAGATCTGTTTGGACAGATTTTACAATAGCTTTAAAAAAGTCAGATGGCATTGTGTCAAGACAGCATGTCGATGATTTAAGATGCTGAACTGTTTCTTCTATGTTTTTTTTGATCAACTGTATTAAATTCTGACATCACAGTTGATTCATTCCTAGGCGGTTTTAGGGATTGCGTCACTTTATCATTTTGTAGATTTGTGTTGATATTTAACCTTATAGATTTGATTTTTTCATCGAAAAAATAAGCAAATTCATTGCATTTTTCTTTTGAAGAGAGTTCTGAAACTATCTTTTTTGGGGGGTTTGTAAGCTTATCAACTATAGCAAACAGAGTGCGAGTGTTGTTGATGTTCTTATTAATTTTAGAGAAGTGTTGCTGTCTAGCCTTGATTAACTCATGGTTGAAATTACAGAGACTTTGTTTGTAGAGGTCATGGTGAATTTGGAGTTTAGTTTTTCTCCATTTACGCTCTGCTTTCCTGCATTCTGTTTTCAATGCCTTTACCATCATAGTGTTCCTCCATGGTGATCTCTGTCTACTCAAGGTCATCTTTTAATAGGTGCAACAGCATCCATGACATTTGAGATTTTCCAGTTGAAATTATCCAGGAGTTCATCAACTGTCTCTGCGCTCACAGTTGGTGACATTGCTATAGCCTCCATAAACCTAGCACTAGTATTCTCATGTATGTACCTTTTCCTAACAGACACGGAGGTTATCTGAATGTTTGGAATTATCTGTAAGTCAAAGAACACACAGAAATGATCAGAAAGAGCCAAGTCCTTAACAACAACAGAAGAAATGTCAACACCTTTAGAGATAACCAGTGCAGATAACTGACATCAGATCAGCAAACTCATCAATAAGTTTTCCTGAGTACCTTGGTGGTCTATAAATGATTAGAAAAAGGACTTTTGGATCACCCTTCATTAAAAAACAGAGATATTCAAAAGCACTAAAATCACCAAATGTAATGTCCTTGCACTGAAATACTGATTTAAAAATGGCAGCAAGACCCCCGCCCTTCTTGCCATTTCGACTCTTACTCATAAAACTGTAATTTGTTGGTGCTGCCTCATTGAGAATGGTAGCACAACTACATTCAGTCAGCCATGTTTCACTAAGAAGTAAAAAGTCTAGATTATAGGTCATAATCATGTCATTTACTATCAGTGGTTTGTTGGCTAGTGATCTGATATGGATTAGGGCTATCCTTGTGGGGATAACAGGAGACACTGGTAAGTTTAGTGGTTGACATGCTATACTCCATAGATTGGCAGATTTAAATGAACCCTTTTTATTTCTCATCAGTTTAACCACTTTTCTGTTACCTGTCATCACAGGGATTGAGAAGGGTATTTGAACTCCATAGGGCCCTGACTTATGGATTATTTATATCAGTATTGCAGCCTGGACCCGGCACATATCAGTCAGACTCACAGATATCATGATTCAAAGGAGGTGGGGGGGCTCGGTGACTTTTAGTCGAGGGTTGTTTCTGAGGTGGAATAGGTGGAGCTGGATGGTGTGGTAACTTAAGGGGAGAAAATAGGGGATTTTGGCGTGGTGTTAATTGGATTCCCATATTGATAAGACTCTTCATCCTGTCGGTGAAATCCAGAAGTGGGGAGTCGTCCAGACTGAATGAAGAGAGTTGGGGGCTAGGTGGGGGCTGGGGCGGTGGAGGTTGGGTGTCCCTTGTTGGGGCTGGGGGAGACTCCACTTGTTTGGGTGAGAATAATGACGTTGCCGGTTCTTTCTGGGTCTGCTGTCCCCCCTGTTCAGTCCTAATCTCTAATCTCCCTCACCAGAGCGCCGCCTTATCTGTTGTTTTGGATTGTCTTGTCTTTGGTCCTTGGCAGTGGCTGCTGGTGTCTGACGCAGAAAATAAAAAATGTTGGAGCTTAGCAGCTGTACTCCTGATTTGTTAAGGCAAAATCCATCTGCATTAAAGAGGTGCCTGCATTCCCAAAAGATGTTGAAATTGTCAATAAAGTTTATTGATTGAGTAGCACATGTATCTTTGAGCCATCTGTTTAGCATCATCAGTCTGCTGAATCGCTCATCTCCTCGCCGAACTGTTGGTAGAGGTCCACTGAAAAACACCTCCGTATTTAGACATTGGACTCTCTTCATCAGATCAACAATGTCCCGTTTTAATACCTCAGATTGTTGCTTCACAACATCAAGGGCTCCTGTGTGTATGATGAGTGATTTAACTGTTGGATCATCAGTAGCAATCTTCAGGATCTTCTTTGAAATATCAGACAACATATCTTTGGTAAAACAGAGTACTTTGGTGTTTTTCTTGCTGCAAAAGCGCTTTATCTCACCCACAGCTCCGTCACCCACTATCAGAGTTTCAGGCCCAGTCGTTAGCTCTTTCTGTGGCCTTTTAGCATATGATTTAGCTTCATACCTTTCTCTTGTGATGGGAGATGAGCTTTCTTTTGGGGAGACTTTGGGATAGTGGAGCAAATCTGTTCTCTAGTAGAATCCCTGTGTCTTGGGGCAATTTGCTCTTTGTCTTTGTTGTACTTCCAGTCCATGGTTGTTTTCTCCTTGGTAGCGAGGTTGAAGATGAATTCCTGTGTGATAGCAGTGCAGGCCACTCAGTGTCATCATGAGTCTCCGGGTGCTGGGTTCTGCCTGTTACATGGTGGACGACGTGCTTTGCGGTAACGTATTGTGTCACTTCCAGTATCTGTGTTTTTGCCACGGTGCTCTCTGCTCTGCTCACCTGAATAGATTTCCGTATATTTCTCACATCAGCGACTATCTACTTATCTCTGCACTATCCTTTGACTTGTTCTGTCTGTGCACCAACAGGTCTCTTAACTCTAGTAACCACTATCTATCTATTAGCCGTCCCCCGGTAGTTCCCGAGCAGCGGGGAGGCTGGGTGACTGTTCGAAGGAGGCATAGCCCCACACTGAAGCCCACGGTACACCACCAACCGCTCCACGTTTCAAACAGATTTTCCCCGCTCAGCGACACACCCGCTGAGAGGCCAACTCTGGTCATTGGCAGCTCCATAGTCCGAAACGTGAAGTTAGCGACACCAGGGGCCATAGTTAAATGCATCCCGGGGGCCAGAGCGGGCGACATTGAATCTTTTTTGAAACTGCTGGCTAAAGATAAGCGTAAATACAGTAAGATTGTTATTCACGTCGGCGGTAATGACACCCGGTTATGCCAATCGGAGGTCACTAAAATTAATGTTTCATCGGTGTGAATACGCCAAAACGATGTCGGACTCTGTAGTTTTCTCTGGTCCCCTCCCCAATGTGACCAGTGATGACATGTTTAGCCGCATGTCGTCATTTCACCGCTGGCTGTCGAGGTGGTGTCCAGCAAACGATGTGGGCTTCATAGATAATTGGACACCTTTCTGGGGAAAACCTGGTCTGATTAGGAGAGACGGCATCCATCCCACTTTGGATGGAGCAGCTCTCATATCTAGAAATATGGCCAAGTTTATTAGCTGACCAAAACCGTGTCGACAACCCAGAGTTGAGACCAGGAAGTAGAGCTGCAGTCTTACACGCTTCTCTGCGCCTCCATTAGAGCAGCTGCCCACCCAGTCCTTTAGTATAGAGACTGTGTCTGTCCCCCGTCCACCTACATTATTTAAAGATAAAACAAACAGAAGAGGAGTTCATCATAAAAACTTAATAAAAATTAAATTAACATCTCCAACAGTCCAAAATAAGAGAATTAAATGTGGACTCTTGAATATCAGGTCTTTGTCATCTAAAGCTGTCTTAGTCAATGAGTTAATATCTGATTATGATATTGATCTGTTCTGTCTCACTGAAACCTGGCTGCAGGAGGATGAATATGTTAGCTTAAATGAATCCACTCCTCCGAGTCATTATAATACTCATATTCCTCGAAGTACTGGTCGAGGTGGTGGAGTTGGAGCCATATTTGACTCAAGTCTATTAATAAATCCTAAACCTAAACTAATTTATAATTCATTTGAAAGTCTTGTTCTTAGCCTCACTCACCCAACCTGGAAAACTTTGCAGCCAATTTTATTTGTTACAGTATATCGAGCTCCTGGTCCTTATTCTGAATTTTTATCTGAATTTGCAGAATTTGCATCAAGCTTGATCCTTAAAACAGATAAAGTAATTATTGTAGGTGATTTTAACATTCATGTGGACAACCACAATGATAGTCTTAGTACTGCGTTTATCTCTCTATTAGACCCAATTGGCTTTTGTGTAAATAAACCGACTCATTGTCTGAACCACACTCTTGATTTTGTTCTTTCATATGGCATTGAAATTGATCATCTAATAGTCTTTCCACAGAATCCTCTTCTGTCTGACCATTTTCTAATAACTTTTGAGTTCATACTACTGAAATATAAGCCGTTGTGTAGAATCTTCTACAGCAGATGTTTATCTGATAGTGCTGTAGCCAAATTCAAGAAAACGATTCCTTCAGTATTGAACTCAATGCCATGTCTAACTGTAACAGAGGACTTGTCTGCTTCCTTTAGCCCCTCACAAATAGATTATCTTGTTGATAGTATTACAGGCTCATTACGGACAACTCTAGACTCTATTGCACCTCTGAAAAAGAAGACAATTAGACAAAGAAGGCTAGCACCATGGTATAGCCAGCAGACTCGTAAATTAAAACAAGAAGCACGTAAATCTGAACGCAAATGGCGTGCCACTAAACTGGAAGAATCTCATCTAGTCTGGCAAGATAATCTCAGAACATACAAGAGGGCTCTCCGTAATGCCAGAGCTGCTCAATGATGTTTTACCTCTAGTTAGTCATTTGTTATTGGATACAATTAATCTGTCTTTATTATCAGGACATGTACCACAGTCCTTTAAAGTAGTTGTAATTAAACCTCTTCTTAAAAAGCCCACTCTAGACCCAGAGGTTTTAGCCAACTACAGACCGATATCAAACCTTCCCTAACCTACAGTTAGAAAGCTGTAGCTAATCAACTGTGTGACTTTCTCCATAACAATAGTCTATTTGAGGAATTTCAGTCAGGATTTAGAATGTATCATAGCACAGAGACCGCATTAGTCAAGGTTACAAATGACCTCCTAATGGCATCAGACAAAGGACTCATCTCTGTACTTGTCCTGTTCGATCTTAGTGCTGCATTTGACACCATTGACCATCACATTCTTTTACAGAGACTGGAACATCAAATTGGCATCAAAGGAACCGCCCTAAGCTGGTTTAAATCGTATTTTTCAGATCGATCTTTGTTCACGTCAATGATGAATCCTCCATACATACCAAAGTTTGTCATGGAATCCCACAAGGTTCTGTACTAGGACCACTTTTATTTAGTTTATACATGCTTCCTTTAGGGAACATTATTGGGAATCACGCTATCAATTTCATTGTTATGCTGACGACACCCAATTATATTTATCGATCAAGCCTGATGCAACCAATCAGTTAACTAAACTCCAAGCATGCCTTAATGATATAAAAAATTGGATGACCTACAATTTTCTGATGTTTAATTTAGACAAAACTGAAGTTCTTGTAATTGGACCCAAACACCTCAGAAACTCTTTTTCTAGAGACTTAGTTACTTTAGATGGGATCACCCTGGCCTCCAGCTCCACTGTAAAGAATCTTGGAGTTTTGTCCTTTAATGTTCATATAAAACAAATTTCGAGGACTGCATTCTTCCACTTACGTAACATCGCTAAAATCAGACGCACTGTTTCTCAAGCGGATGCAGAAAAACTAGTCCACGCATTTGTTACTTTAAGGCTGGACTATTGTAACTCTTTGGTATCAGGCTGCTCTAATAATTCTCTTAGGACTTTATAGTTAATTCAGAATGCTGCTGCACGCGTCCTGACAGGAACACGTGCAGTCTCAGAATGCGCTCTCAGGACGCTGAGTTCCTTGTGGTTCCTAGAGTTTCCAAAAGTAGATTGGGAGCCAGAGCTTTCAGCTATCAGGCTCCTCTTCTGTGGAACAAACTACCTTTCTGGGTTCGGGAGGCAGACACGGTCAACACTTTTAAGAGTAGACTTCAGACTTTCCTTCTGACAGGAACCAAGATCAGAGATCACATCTCTCCAATTTTGGCTTCCTTGCATTGGCTACCTATTAAATCTAGAATAGAATTTAAAATCCTCCTCCTTACTTACAAAGCTCTTAATGGTCAGGCACCATCATATCTAAAAGAGCTCATAGTACCTTACTACCCTTCTAGAACACTGCGCTCTCAGGCCGCTGGGTACTGTATCAGGCTCCTCTTCTGTGGAACAAACTACCAATCTGGGTTCGGGAGGCAGACACGGTCAACACTTTTAAGAGAAGACTTAAGACTTTCCTTTTTGATAAAGCTTATAGTTAGGGCTGGCTCAGGTCATCCCTTAGTTATGCTGCCATAGGATTAGACTGCTGGGGGACTCCCCAGGGTTATGCCTAGCCAGGCACGGTATTGGTTAAAGATGTAGTCACATCTCCCTTACCGAAAACCCTCCCTCCTACTCTGCCTCTCTCTCTCTCTCTCTCACTCTCTCTCTCCCTCGCTCTCTCTCTCTCTCACTCTGAACGTGTCTCATTAATGCATGTTACTAACCAAACTTCCCCGGAGTTTCTGTGCTCTGTCGTCCAGCAGGTTTTCGTGGATCGTGGCTGCTGCTGTGATCCTGCACGACGTCCACTACACATATTACTACTGTCATTATTACTACCATATCTGTTACTGTGGTCACTTTATCATTCATTGTGATTCATTGTCATTCTGTCAGTCATTGTAATTGTACAATATGTTTGTGTTGATTTGTCCTGTACACGTGACATCCATTGAACGTCTGTCCGTCCTGGGAGAGGGATCCCTCCTCTGTGGCTCTTCCTGAGGTTTCTTCCACCTTTTTTCCCTGTTAAAAGGGTTTTTTGTGGGCAAGTTTTTCCTCACTCAAACCGAGGGTCTAAGGCATAGGCGTCACACCCGTGGGGGATGGGGGGATGCGACACCCCCACTTTTACAAAAAGACGATTTCATCCCCCCCACTTTTTCTGAGATTTAAACCATTTCCCCGTCCTCGCTGTCCACCAGCATACTGAAACGGAGCGCACGTCAGTTCTCCATAGGTTACATGAAAACCCATTGGTCCAGTTAGATCCATCTGGCCATCCAGCCAATCACAGCCATTTGACCAAACCCACCAGGTCCGCTGCGCGAAAAATAAAAAAATAAACATTTTTTCAGAGCTCTATCTGCATTCCTTTATTACGAAGCAGACAGCGAGCAGAGGCTGTAACAGTCATCTGACCAGTAAGTAATGAGGAATTTTGTCGGTAACTAACAAAACTATGTCTTGCTTTGTGACATTTAAGTCAATATTAACCAAGCCAGGTGGAAAACAAACTTAGCATCGAGTCAAGTTAATGGTAACTGACAGAAAGTTTCCTAATTTGCAGACATCTACTTCTAAGTTTGATGATCAGACCATGTCTAAAAGGAAGAGACAGCAGACCATCGACTCATTTTTCAAGTCAAAGTGGAGTGAAGTAAGTGGAGTTGTAGTGAGAGGAGGGAAACATCAAGCTAACATTATTTATGTGCAATCATGTAAGATACACATCTGCTATAATTACATAGCTAATCATGCCATATATCGTTGGAAAGCTAAGACTGTTGTGATTCGTTTGATGCCGACCATTTCAAGATAAAATCACAACAGGCATAATCAACGCCACAACCGAGCAATCACGCAATTATAAAAGGTAAATCAACTCACCAATAAAGCCACACAGAAACCGGCTGTTAGTCCGACAAAAACGTTGCTTGCTATATAAATAAAGATTGAGTTAGATGTTGGGGAGTTCTTTGACAGAAAATTGAAGACTCAAATCCTGCTTCCAAACTACCATCACCAGTGATAGCAAGTAAGCAAGTAGCAAGTAAATGTTTCTTCCACTTTTTGTTGCCAGGCTGGCAACAGGCCTTCAGCTGTTAGCCATAACTTGCCAAAATTGATTGAGTGGTCAGAGCATTTTAATTATTTCTAGTTATACATATATATGGTTAATTTTCCTGATAATCAATGCAGATAATTTCAATCATGTGCCACCCCTAGAACACCCTCACTTTTTAAAGCGCTGTGACGCCCCTGGTCTAAGGACAGAGGGTGTCACTCCCTGTAGATTGTAAAGCCCTCCGAGGCAAATGTATTTTGTGACTTTGGGCTATACAAATAAAATTGATTTGATTTGATTTGTTAACCGTCTTCCCATATCGGGGGGAGGTAATTTGTGATGCCTGGGCTTTGCACCAAGAGAGTTCCAGAAAGGAGTTGTTGATTTAGTGGCATTTACACCTTGCTCCTGCTGCATCTTTGTGGTGCTAATTAGCTTTCTGTTAGCATGCTTTTTCTCACTATTTTGGGACATTGGTAGAGTGGTTTTATTCCCATATTTTCTATTTACCTCCATGTTCACTTTGAGCCGATGAATTTTAGTTTCCAGTACTGCTATCTTCTGGAGCAGTTTGTGGTAATCATCCGTGGAAAAGGGAGGCATCTTACTGCTAATTAGCTTTTGTTAGCTGAGCTCCTCAGTCCCAGTCACGATAGTGCAGGCTTGTGCTGCTGATAGGCCACGCTCACAAAATAAAACAGATTAAAATAAAAGTGGCAGCCTTCGGTAACTAAACTCCCAGTGATATAGGTATCCAGGATTCGCTTTCCAAAAAATTGCAAAAGAAAAAGGATTACTATAATAGAAAAAACAGTAAAGCAGAGTAAAGCGGAGAGCAAAAGAGTGAAGCGTCTGCACTCAAGCAAGGTCAGCGGGAAAGAGCACTGATTAAAACAGGGAAACAATGATATGATGATGACTTAAGTCATTAGGAACTAATGATGAGTTAGGAAATGACAAAGTCAGTAAAAAGTTAGAATGATAGAATGTCATATCCATTTCTGTATGATGAGAGCAAAGCACCATGCGTGGAAACTAGTTACAATGTGTGTTTACAGTGCAGGTGGGGTGACATGCTCCTTCATTAGCATGAACACACACTCTTGTTTGGATAAAGGTCCTCCAGTTCAAACTTATGAATGTTTGAACTGGAGGAACAAGAATGTACAGTACTAGTACTTGAGTAAATGTACTTAGTTTAGACTCCACCACTGATAGTATAAAATTGGGTCACAGCTAATATGTTAGTGTTGGTCCTGTCATACCACACCTGTCCACTAGTTGCCCTCAGATATTTCTAGATTCTGTGGATCATTTCCTGCTGTAACATCACCTGATCATTAAGTAAACCCTCATACCCTGTTCTGGGTTTCTAGACCTATTCTCCTTTTACAGGTCTGTGTCATGTATAGGCTTAGAATTTATTCGAATGAACCCATAAAGCATTATATCTATTCTAACACTGATTTTTTTTTTTTTTGCTTGCACAGATACAGGATTTAAAATAGATTTATGTGTCTCTTGTTTAATTTTACGAGTCTGCTGGCTAAACCATGGTGCTAACCTCTTTTGTTTAATTGTCTGAGCCTGTTGTACTATCAACAAGATGAGGGGCTAAAGGAAGCAGACAAGTCCTCTGTTACAGTTAGACATGACATTGAATTCAATGCTGAAGGACTCACTTCCTAAAATTTGGCTACAGCACTATCAGATAAACATCTGCTGTAGAAGTTTCTACAAAAAGGCTTATAGTCCGGTAGTATGAACTCAAAGGTTATTAAAAAATTGTCAGACAGAAGAGGATTCTGTGGAAAGACTATTAGATTATCAATTTCAATGCCATATGAAAGAACAAGATCAAGAGTGTGGTTCAGACAATGAGTCGGTTTATTTACACTTTGACAGAAGCCAATTGAGTCTAATAGAGAGATAAACGCAGTACTAAGACTATCATTGTGGTTGTCCATGTGAATACCAAAATCAACAACACAACTGATGGTCTAAAATTGCATTCAGAAGGCAAGAAATTCCACTAATTTTTTAAGGTGATGACCTGATGAAGCTGACTGATAGAATAAAGAGTGTGCAAAGCTCTCATCAAAGAAAAGAATCTGAATATAAAACAGATTTGACTTTGTTTATACTATTTATGTTTGCCACATCATTCCAAAATGTTATTTTATAGTTTTGAAGTCTTCAGTGTTAATCAATGTAGAAAATAATAAAAACTAAGAAAAAACATTGAATTTTGGCTGGTACTGTTTATATATTAAATACAATGTTTTTATTTAAATAAAATGTTTTATTGGTATTGTATATGTATATCAAATCAAATCAATTTTATTTGTATAGCCCAAAGTCACAAAGTACATTTGCCTTGGAGGGCTTTACAATCTTTACAGGGAGTGACACCCTCTGTCCTTAGACCCTCGGTTCCAGTGAGGAAAAACTTGCCCACAAAAAACCTTTAACAGGGAAAAAAGTGGAAAAACCTCAGGAAGAGCCACAGAGGAGGGATCCCTCTCCCAGGATGGACAGACGTGCAATGGATGTCACGTGTACAGGACAAATCAACACAAACATATTGTACAATTACAATGACTGACAAAATGACAATGAATCACAATGAATGATAAAGTGACCACAGTAACAGATATGGTAGTAATAATGACAGTAGTAATATATGTAGTGGACGTCGTGAAGGATCACAGCAGCCACGATCCACGAGAACCTGCTGGACGACAGAGCACAGAAACTCCGGGGAAGTTTGGTTAGTAACATGCATTAATGAGACATGTCCACAGAGAGAGAGAGCGATAGATAGATAGATAGATAGATAGATAGATAGATAGATAGATAGATAGATAGATAGATAGATAGATAGATAGATAGATAGATAGATAAAGGGTTTTCAGTAAGGGAGATGTGACTACTACGTATATTAAATATAATGTTTTGATTGGTACTGTGTGTATATTAAATATAATGTTTTGATTGGTATGCCGTAGTAGGCTACTGTGTGTATATTACATATAATGAAAGGTAAACACAGATAATGCGTGTCAATCAGAGGGAAACCGAGAGATGGCGACAAGTCAACAGATTGATTTCCACCTCTGGTTAAATCCATGAAGAAGAGCTGCCGGGTCTGGTCTGGACATAGTCTGTTCAGAACCTTTGGATACACACGATACGCACTGTCTCGGTTGCTGTGCTGTGATTGAACACCATGTCGTCCAGTGAGCGCGCAGACCTGGGCCGGGCGCTCTGCGTGATCACCGGGGCTTCTAGAGGCTTTGGTCGGACTACAGCGATAGAGATGTCTCGGTTGGTGAAGCCGGGCTCGGTGCTCGTCCTGGTGGCCCGCTCCGCTGACGACCTGCGGTCTTTACAGGCCGAGCTGGCCGAGTCTGATGCAGGCAAAGCGGGCCTGCTGGTTAAGTGTGTGGTGGCAGACCTGGCTCAGATGGAAGGACCGGAGAGCGTCGTTAGTGCATCCAAAGAAGTCTTCTCTGAGGATCTGGATCACATTATACTGGTTAACAACGCCGGTAAGAAGAAACCTGTAGAGCTAATAACTGTGTTCATAGTTTGAATGGTCCAGTATATCCTAAATGTGTTATTTGTCTGCAATACATCAGATGGTAAATTTACTTCATTAAGCAGGGAAGAGTACTTTGTACTGTGTTTACAAAACATATGAGGAGCTCATGAAATATCATGCCTTGTTGTAGTTTAAAGTGTCCATAAAGTCAGACTTGATGTTTTTAGTGTTTTTTTCCCCATCTGTCCGTCTGTCCTCCAGTATCTGTCCAACACTGACGCAAAGTCATGTTTTCAGTGTTTTCAGCTATTCTTCAAGTTCGTTCATTTGTCATCCTACTACATCCAAGGAAACGCTTTCTCTCTTCTGACACCTCCGGACGGAGTTATGTTTCTTGGGGACTTTAAACAACACAACAGTAAATTAATTCATTAGATTATTATTATTATTATTATTATTATTATTATTATTATTATTAACAGCAGCATCTCTGTCACCAGTTTAGTAGAAAGTAGCTCCAATAGAAACCCGGGGGGGCTGTGGATTATCAAATCAAATCAAATCAGTTTTATTTGTATAGCCCAAAGTCACAAAGTACATTTGCCTCGGAGGGCTTTACAATCTGTACAGGGAGTGACACTCTCTGTCCTTAGACCCTCGATCCCTCTCCCAGGACGGACAGACGTGCAATGGATGTCACGTGTACAGGACAAATCAACACAAATATACAGTGGTATGAAAAAGTTTGGGCACCCCTGATCGTTTTCAGGATTTTCCTTTATAAATTATTGGTTGTTCCGATCAGCAATTTCAGTTAAATATATCATATAGCAGACAAACACAGTGATATTTGAGAAGCGAAATGAAGTTTATAGGCTTAACAGAAAGTGTGCAATAATTACTTAAACAAAAGTAGACAGGTGCATAAATTTGGGCACCCCAACAGAAAAATTACATCAATATTTCGTAGATCCTCCTTTTACAGAAATAACAGCCTCTAAACGCTTCCTATAGCTTCCAATGAGGGTCTGGAGTGTGGTTGAAGGTATTTTTGACCATTCTTCTTTACAAAACATCTCCAGTTCAGTCAGGTTTGATGGCTTTCGAGCATGGACAGCCCGCTTTAAATCACACCACAGATTTTCAATAATGTTCAGGTCTGGGGACTGAGATGGCCATTCCAGAACGTTGTAGTTGTTCCTCTGCATGAATGCCTTTGTAGAGTTTGAGCAGTGTTTGGGGTCGTTGTCTTGTTGAAGTATCCAGCCCCGGCGCAACTTCAACTTTGTCACTGATTCTTGAACATTGTTGGCAAGAATCTGCTGATACTGACTGGAATCCATGCGACCTTCAACTCTTACAAGATTGCCAGTACCTGCACTGGCCACACAGCCCCACAGCATGATGGAACCGCCACCAAATTTTACTGTGGGTAGCAAGTGTTTGTCTTGGAATGCTGTGTTCTTCTTCCGCCATGCATACCGCCCCTTGTTATGTCCAAATAACTCAATTTTACATTCATCAGTCCACAGGACCTTATTCCAAAAGGAAGCTGGCTTGTCCAAATGTGCTTTAGCATACCTCAAGCGACTCTGTTTGTGGCATGTGCGTAGAAAAGGCTTCCGCCGCATTACTCTCCCATACAGCATCTCCTTGTGCAAAGTGCGCTGAGTAGTTGAACGATGCACAGTGACACCTTCTGCAGCAAGATCATGTTGTTGGTCTTTGGAGCTGGTCTGTGGGTTGACTTTGACCGTTCTCACCATCCTTCGCCTCTGCTTCTCTGAGATTTTTCTTGGCCTGCCACTCCGGGCCTTAACTAGGACTGTGCCTGTGGTCTTCCATTTCCTCCCTATGTTCCTCACAGTGGAAACTGACAGCTTAAATCTCTGAGCCAGCTTTTTGTATCCTTCCCCTAAACCATGATGTTGGACAATCTTTGTTTTCAGGTCATTTGAGAGTTGTTTTGAGGCTCCCATGGTGCCACTCCTCAGAGAAGATGCAAAAGGGAGAACAACTTGCTACTGGCCACCTGAAATACCCTTTCTCACGATTGGCTTCACCTGTGTATGTAGGTCAAGGGTCAGTGAGCTTACCAAACAAACTTTGTGTTCCAATAATTAGTGCTAAAGGTACTCAAATCAATAAAACAACAAGGGTGCCCACATTTATGCACCTGTCCACTTTTGTTTAAGTAATTATTGCACACTTTCTGTTAAGCCTATAAACTTCATTTCACTTCTCAAATATCACTGTGTTTGTCTGCTATATGATATATTTAACTGAAATTGCTGATCGGAACAACCAATAATTTATAAAGGAAAATCCTGAAAACGATCAGGGGTGCCCAAACTTTTTCATACCACTGTATTGTACAATTACAATGACTGACAGAATGACAATGGATCACAATGAATGATAAAGTGACCACAGTAGCAGATATGGTAGCAATAATGACAGTAGTAATATGTGTAGTGGACGTCGTGCAGGATCACAGCAGCAGCCACGATCCACGAAAACCTGCTGGACGACAGAGTACAGAAACTCTGGGAAAGTTTGGTTAGTCTAATCCTATGGCAGCATAACTAAGGGATGACCTGAGCCAGCCCTAACTATAAGCTTTATCAAAAAGGAAAGTCTTAAGGCTACTCTTAAAAGTGTTGACCATGTCTGCCTCCCGAACCCAGATTGGTAGTTTGTTTCACAGAAGAGGAGCCTGATAGCTGAAAGCTCTGGCTCCTGTTGTGGTGATTCAAACCACCCCGAATTCTGTAGACCTGATGTAGAGCAGAGAGATATTGAGTTTAAAGAAGACAAAGACAAGTACTTCAGTTTCACCTGTTGCAAGAGGGAGAACCCAGCTTTCAGTTCTTACAGACCCTGTGATCTGTACACCTTCACGCTCTGCTGAGGTCTGGGGCTCTCTGGCTCCCGGCTCGTTTTATTAATTCACACAAGCGGATATACATCACACAGTCTAGGGCGTTTACATATTTGTTATCATCTCCATACATGGTAGTCTGCTGGGTGCAGCCGTTGCCTGGGTGTGTGTGTGTATGTGCTCTTTTCTCAGGACATCTTGACCTTCAGTACACCCGGTGTTCTGGTAAAGTCTCCTGTTATGCTCACACACACACCTCAAGCATAAGCTGCAACTTCTGCAAAAACACTCTGCTTGTTATACAACATTCTTAAAAGCAATAGTTCAACATAATCACACAGTTTAATATCTTTAAATGATTATTAGGCACTTCAGATAATATAATCCACACTCCCAATCTACTTTTGGAAACTATAGGAACCACAAGGAACCCAGCGTCCTGAGAGCGCAGTGTTCTAGAGGGGTAGTAAGGTACTATGAGCTCTTTTAGATATGATGGTGCCTGACCATGAAGAGCTTTATAAGTAAGGAGGAGAATTTTAAATTCTATTCTAGATTTAATAGGTAGCCAATGCAAGGAAGCCAAAATTAGAGAGATGTGATCTCTGATCTTGGTTCCTGTCAGAACACGTGCAACAGCATTCTGAATTAACTGTAAAGTCCTAAGAGACTTATTAGAGCAGCCTGATAACAAAGAGTTAAAATAGTCCAGCCTTGAAGTAACAAATGCGTGGACTAGTTTTTCTGCATCCGCTTGAGAGACAATGCGTCTGGTTTTAGCGATGTTACGTAAGTGGAAGAATGCAGTCCTCGAAATTTGCTTTATATGAACATTAAAGGACAAATCCTGATCAAAAACAACTCCAAGATTCTTTACAGTGGAGCTGGAGGCCAGGGTGATCCCATCTAAAGTAACTAAGTCTCTAGAAAAAGAGTTTCTGAGGTGCTTGGGTCCAATTTAACATCAGAAAATTATAAGTCATCCAATTTTTTATATCCTTAAGTCATGCTTGGAGTTCAGTTAACTGATTGGTTGCATCAGGCTTGATCGATAAATATAATTGGGTGTCGTCAGCATAACAATGAAAATTGATAGAGTGATTCCTAATAATGTTCCCTAAAGGAAGCATGTATAAACTAAATAAAAGTGGTCCTAGTACAGAACCTTGTGGGACTCCATGACAAACTTTGGTATGCATGGAGGATTCATCATTGACGTGAACAAACTGAGATCGATCTAAAAAATACGATTTAAACCAGCTTAGGGCGGTTCCTTTGATGCCAATTTGATGTTCCATTCTCTGTAAAAGAATTTGATGGTCAATAATGTCAAAGCAGTAACATGGACACTGACTCTGAATATTTTTAAAATGTCATTTTCAGACACTGACTTTGAAATTCTGTTCACCTGTCAGATGATTCTGTACTAAACCAAACTAATTGCATGGATCAATATCATGAGAGAAAATGACACCTTCTTCCTTCTTATCCCAGCCTCTCTGGGAGACGTGTCCCGCTTCGCCAAAAGCTTCACCAACATGGCCGAGGTGGACTCTTACTTGTCCTTTAACGTCAGCTCCTCCCTGTGCCTCACCGCCAGCATCCTGCAGGCTTTTCCACAGCGTCCAGGTCTGCAGCGGACTGTGATCAATGTCACCTCGCTGTGCGCCCTGAAGCCTTTCTGTTCCTGGGTGCTGTACTGCACCGGTAAGGCTGCTCGAGAGATGATGTTCAGGGTTCTGGCAGAAGAGGAGCCGGACCTACGGGTGCTCAACTACTCTCCAGGTGAGGTTTGTCAGCCTGAGACTGAAGCTGAATGGGAAGAATTGAATGAGTTCTTTGTAAAGGAGTTGTGATATTGGATCAGAGCAGACTTGTAGATTGTTTTTCTTGGGGCGGCTGTGGCTTGGAGGTAGAGTATAAAGTGCTTTGAGTGGTCAGAAGACTGGAAGTACAGTCCATTTTCTCGTCAATATTTTTCAAAAATTGTCTTTAACATGACATTACGTTGTACATTATTGAACTAGGGCCTCTGGACACAGACATGCAGTTGGTGGCCAGATCCAGAACAGGTGATCCCAGCCTCAGGAAGACTTTTTCAGACATGTTTACTGGGGGGCGGCTGCTCACCTGTGAGGCGTCCTGTGTCAAGCTGATGAAGCTGCTGCTGGAAGACACATACACATCAGGAGCTCACGTCGACGTCTTTGACCTCTAGACAGCATGAGTTCTCACAGCCAGGTAGCATTGGGCCAGATTGTTCAGATGTGCCTTGATTTTAACTTAAACTAATTTATACCTTTTTAATGATTTCCGTTAATGACTGCAAATGGAAAAGTTAATTGTTACCTCAGATTACCCAGTCAGTCTTAAAGTCCCCATGACACAGTAAGCAGAGGGCTGTGTACTTTATCATTTTTATGTGTTTCCTGCAAAAATGCTCAAATAGGGAGGGAGGAATATTGTTTGCCGTTTATAGAAGCCAGTAGTGAGTGTGCACTGCACTGCCAATGCTATTCATTGCAGCTGGTGCTTTGAGCTAGTGTTAGCATCTACCTTCCAGTAAACCTAGCCGACCCCAGGGCCAAACACAACCTCCAAAAATGGCCACTGATAGTAGCATACTGAGGTGGTTTTCTTGCTGGGTTTGGCTCCCAAGGTTGAGTCAGTCCAGTAATCTATCCATCAGGAAAGCCTGTAAATCACCTCAGTAGTGTAACGTTATCCCCTGTTGCTTTTGAGCCAGGTCCAGCCTAGCTACTGAGCCCGGTTCTGGTGCCTGTTAACAGCAGATTCAGTTAGCATTACGTAATTAATAGTCAGCTACTTTAGCAAGTAGTTTGGCTAAAGCTATCTGTTCATCATGTAACCCACAAATATATTGTGTATAAAATCTGATCCAGTTTCATCAAAATCAGTGAATAAAGTTAACGGTAAGCACTCCTCTCTGGCGGCCTTTTTGTCACTGTTGGTCCAGATACTGGAGGATAGAGGACAGATGGGACAAAACACTAAAAATATAAAGTCTGACTTTATGGAGACTTTAACTCTGTAGGTTGTAGCCTCTTCCTGTAGCCTTAAACACTAAAAACAGCTGCTGTTCATCACATTTCCATTCCAAAACATTCCAGAAGAGAAGTTCATTCACACTACAGCCAGTAAAGCTGCCATCAATAACGTCACATAGTTTTGGAGACGGTAGAAACAACATGAAGGTCCATAAGAGAAGATGGCGTAGACCACAGTTGTGAACAGTGAGTGGGACACAAGACACCTCAGCAAAATATTTGCTGTGGGCCAGATGCTTTACTTAAGGCCATACTGAGTCATCTCCAGTTCACAGGACAATAATTCAGTGAGACCATATAAATAAACCAATTTTGTTTATGAATATTACAATCAAATGCATCATTGTCATCAGAACAGGTTTGTTAACTGTCATTAGCATCAGAAGGAAGTAACCAAAGTAAAAGCTTTTTCAGATAGATAGAGATAATGATAGAGCTACATTCATTCATTCAGACACAGCTGGAATCACATGGTTCTGTCTTAACCACAAGATCTCTGTGATGAATAAAAGCTTTTATCAAATACCAAAACTGTAAAGCAGAAACTCAGAAACTGTTAGTTTAAAATCCAAATTATATATTTTTTTAAATTGTGTAAACCAAAACCAAAAAATTGAAGTCAAAGAAAATCTTAATAAATTCATCTAGACCAGGTTTTAGTTTTCATTCCTCATTAAGGCCACTGTATTTCAAAACTCGACCAATATCTAAGGCCAGAATTATTTTAGTCAAAGTTAAATCCCAGTAAGTTTTTCCTGTTCATTAGAATGGAATAAGTATGTTTTAGCTGTGGCGTGTGGGCCACAGGTTATGGACCGTTAAAAAACAACAAGAGTCCCAAACCGAAGTGGAACCACCACTAACTTTAGGCTAACCTTAAACTATTACTACCTTATTACTTACCTACTTAATACCTAAACGGTCTCTTGAAAAACACACAGACAATCAATTCAGTTTATTTGCTGTAGTGGTACGTTCAGTTTTCTTGTGCAATGATTGAAGATTAAATTAATTAATTTCAGTAGCAATATAGCTAGGTGAAGAACAACATTTTTAAAAGTTTTAGGTTTTAATTTACTTGTACAGCATCAAATCAGAAGTTTTCCCATAACACTTTCCATATGCAAGACGGCATTAACAAAAAAAGCTATATGCTTAAGTGGCTCTTACAAGCTTGTTCCAGATGTTATCAGATACAGTTCTTCAGCACCAAGCTTCTAGCAGCACCAGTTTCATGAATGAATTATGAATTTCACTGTGCTACTCTTGGTGTTACAGGACCTTAAGCCTGAACTGTGAAACAGTCCTCTGTTCAGAGGAGAACTTACTGGATCTTCATGCTTCTTTGGTTGATTTTCCATCGTATCCACCTTCACTCTGTGATGTATTTAAAGAAGTGTTGCATTCCATAAATTGCTAACTGTGTAAACCTGATATTGACATTGAAGTCTGTTATAAGAGTAGTAGTACAGTGTTACACACAAGAACACTACATATAAACTCATAATATAGAGGTACCACTTTATAGCAACTTAGATTTTTAGGTTTGTAATTATGTATTTACTGTTATAATTTAATCTAAATAAAATGTTTATTAATACAATTGGCTTGCATTTCTTTTTTTCTTTGGTATATGTGTCATATATAAATATACAATAATGATGGGTAATCTCTATGTGCGTTATGTACAATCTCAAGTCTCTATGATCATGTGACAACATGATACAATATACAGTAGCTATAGGGCCCATCATAACTGTGACCAGGCCATTGTAACCTGAGGTTTATCCTCTGTGGACCATGACTGTGTTCAGTAAAATTCCTGACCAATTTTAAAAATGATGTGTCGTGTAGAAAACAAAAAGCACCACGCAGCAGATGGTAGCTAGTAAATAATCTCCATGAACAGATGTTGATGTAGATGAATGAAGATCTGCAGGACATGGACCAGGACTTTGTCAGCTGAATTGTTCTGCTTTCTGTTTTTGTTTGAGTTGGACTGACAAATCAGCTTTGAGCGAGTTTTGTCATTATGCAGGTAAACAATCTGCAAGGGGGCAAAATGCATTGCCTGAACTGCCTGGAACTCATCAGTTATCATCTGGGGTAGCGTTTTATTAACCTTTTTTTAAGTTACAGTATATTCATTCATATGTCCATATACAGTATCTGTTTATAGAGGGAAGCAGAGATGTGTCATTTTTTACTATTCTTGCATATCAAATTGCTACTTGGACTGTCTTGGCTCGAATGTCCATTATCCGTCCTCCAGATATCCACTTCTACACCAGAAGCTCACTAATATTGGCCATGGCCACCAGAGGCTATATCATTGTTTGACGATACCCAAAGGGTTCTAAGATTGGCTGGTGAACATAGTGAAGCATTTAGCAGCTCAAGAACTAGATAGTTTTCTCAGGAGTTGGTGGAGACCAAAACAGAGCTAAAAGGAGTACATGAATACTGGACAAGTTTACCATACTAACTTTATATAGTGATGTTATGTCAGTTTTATATTTACATGATGTTGTTCTGCTGACAAGTGAGCAACGCTAAATAAATTCATTAATGTGCTGCTTTAAATGCTTACTGACTGCATGGGCGCAGGCTGTGATCACCTCCACTGTACTGTGCAGAAGTATTTTAAAAGTTCTAACAGAGAGGCTGCCACTGAATCTGAGCAGCTCCATTTCCTGTCATGTGTCCCTGACAGATAGCCACAGCTGCTCTGGACCAAAATACCACAGGAGGAACCAACCCAAACAAGGGACCGATATCCATCACAACACCCACAGACTACCTCTACCTCAACTACCTCCCCCGCTGCCCTCCCCAGCTCATCTCATTTCCCACTGCCCACCACCCTTCCCACTCTAGGGAGGTGGTACAGCCCCCTAAGGGGGCAAATGTATTTTTGGCTGTAGGGGTTGGGCTAAGGAGAGAGGGGGCAAGTGTTCCTGAATGTGAGTGAGAATTTGATGATCTCCGCTCCCTGCCGCTTGTTTAGTCCCTTATCCCACGACCCGTCCCTCCCTCAGCCACTTTTTCCTTCCTCTCTGTCTCTCCTGTGTTTTGTTTGGCCGGCACAATGACTGTGGGGAACATAGAGAGTGCTGAGCTGTTTGATGCAGACAAGAAAGGTCGAGGCCTGAGGGCCACCAAAGAGCTCAACATTGGGGAAGTGGTCTTCGCCGAGCCCAGTTTCTCCGCTGTGGTCTTTGACAGGTATGAATCTCCTGGTTGTATTTTTGGGGCAGTTAGGACTGATCTTTTCTCACTGAGCATGTCTTTGCAGATCTGGTTGACACACTGCAGGTGTGTTGTTGTGACAATTAGCCCTCAACCTTCTCTGTGTTCTGCTGTGACCTTATGCTAGATTCCTAAATTCTCATGACACCAGCAGTGAGAAAGCTGTCAAAGTGTCATGTGAACTTGAGCATGACGTACTCTGGAGTTCAGTTTTAAAAAACAAGGACTGTACCAAAAGGAGTATGACACCTTGCATGCTTTCCGAAGAATTTACTGAATTAAAAATGAATAACACCAGACCTAGAGATCACAGTGACCTTAGCAGAGGGACAGAAATTAGATTTTCTTCTCTTGATGTGCAGGAATTTCACAGTTATGTGGACATTAAGCAGACCTGAGAAATCTGGTCCTGTTGCAGCAGATCAGAGATATAGTTTGACCTCTTAACTATTCAGTGATTCATAAATGGATTGGTAACATGCAGGATATATGGATTGAAGCAGCAGCTCACTTTGTTCTTCTGACTTGTAACGTCTCACCTAGACTTCTGTCTCATGAACTCTCAGTGTTTAGCTGCTGTTTGCTTCAGCAAGAAATCAAGAAGTTGTGTAAATCACCTGCAGTTTTTACTGTCTCTAAAGAGTTATCTGGGTACTAAAGATGAGTGCAGCCTATTTGTTGAATGCCAGACAAATCTGGTAGCATAGATTTTGAGCCATATAAGAGCGAGTATCTGCAGGATGTTGGCTCACTGAGAGTTTCCAACACTGCAGGCATGCACCAAGAGGATCTGCCTAGAGCACATGTGTCAAAGTCAAGGCCCGCGGGCCGGATCTGGCCCGCCTAGCTCTTTCATCCGGCCCGCGGCCCATTTAATTTTATTACATTTTTTTATAATATCGTGACGCAGCGCTGCGCCGTGCGGCGCTTCTGTGCGCGCCGGTTAGCTTAACACTGCATGTGTAGCCGCGGCTCACTAGAAGGCGCTCATGAAGGCTCGGTTCTCTGAGAGCAGGTAGCGGACACTTTGTTTCAATCTTGACACCCTCGTTGGAAAAATGTCGCTGTCGCAAAGGGAAAGCTGGACACCGAGTGTCGGATCTTTCAGGAAAAATGGACTAATTCGTATTTTTTCACGGAGATGAATGGGAAACCCATGTCTTTGTGGGCGCATAACACTGATCTCTACGAGCAGCCAGTGGCCCGACGAGTGCGCAGGGAGCGTCTGCAAATTTCACGAGAGAGACGCTGCAAACAAAAATCAATAACTCCACTGTTATACAGTATTATGACTTCAAAATCACTCCACACGTCAACAGTCTCCCCGTGGTCATACTACAACAGCTGTTTTGGAAAAATATACTTTTTTATATTTTGGGTGAATTCTTATTGCAAATATTAATCAATAACTCCACTGTTAAGCATTATTATGACTCCAAAATCACTCCACACATCAACAGTCTCCTCGTGGTCATACTACAAGAGGTGTGTTGGAAAAATATACTTTTTTATTATTTTGGGGAGACTGGAGGTCTAACTTGGCTTTGATGTCTGTCATTAATGTAACCTGGAACATTTCTTACATTTTTTTTTATTGTTCAAAGCTATATTGTTAAAAAAAATCAAAGCTCATGCCTCCCATGTCATCTGCTTGCTCTGCTATGAGCTCTTAAATAAAAAAGATTTAGTATTGCACTTGTTTCAGCACATTTTTTTATCCATATATTTTTTTTATATTTTCACATTTTTGCAGTGTTTTTTGTGCTCCGGCCCCCTTGAGCTCATATATAGTTGTATGCGGCCCCTGGACCAAAATGAGTTTGACACCCCTGGCCTATGTGAGACTGGAGCTGTCTAAGACTACTGTGTGTGTGTGTGTGTGTGTGTGTGTGTGTGTGTGTGTGTGTGTGTGTGTGTGTGTGTCTGTGTGTGTGTGTGTGTGTGTGTGTCTGTGTGTGTGTGTGTGTGTGTGTGTCTGTGTGTGTGTTCACTCTTTTGTTGGACATGCAGAGGAGTCTGCTGAATAAACTGTTTACACACACACACATACACACACACACACACACACTGCTGTCAGCTGAGACCAGTGTATTCACACACTTGGTCCCAGCTTACTTACACACGTAACTGATAGAGCTGTGATGATATTTTATTTATAATATGTTTGTGTATATTTGTCTGTGTTTTATCCTTGCATGTATTTTGTTAGGTCTTTGGATCTGACCTCTCTTATTTATTCTTCATGTCATCCATACACCACAAATCCAGAACCAGAGTGCAGCGTATATGATATTGAATATTTCAAAGATGTAAGCTATGATAAGATGTCGTGCTGAAGAAAGTCATGAGGTCATGCTGCTGTTAAAGAGTGTGCCAGCTGTTGGAATGAAGGACCTGTGGTAGATCTCCTTCCTACATGGTGGGAGTATCAGTCTGTTGCTGGAGGAGCTGTTTAAGGCCTCCACAGTCACATGCAGGAGGTGAGAGGAGTTGTATTTTGGATGGATGTCAGTTTTGCTAACATAACTTCACGTCATAAATCACTGACATTTGCATTTAGTCCAGGAGAAATCCAGTCAAATTTTAAAAATCCCTTTAAATAATCTTTTGAGACAAAGTTAACAAACCTCTTCATTCTTTAATTGTTACTTGAGTCATTTCATGTCATAGATGTTTATATTAACACCACCAGATTATCTCTGCAATACATTAAATGCATTAAACTGAACAGTAATCATAGCAACATTTCTGTGGAATTTAAAGAATGACAGAGACATTAAAACCTGAACTTTAAGAGTCGTTGGATCTCCGAGATGCTCATCTAATGACAGCAGGACTGTGAATCTAATTTATGAATATGAAAAAAGTTTTATGTAGTACAGAAAGTATGCATTTTAATAAAATGACGTAGAGTATGTACAGAAGATATACATTTGTACAGTCAATACAGGAACTCACTGAAGATTTGAAAAGATGACATTTGAGGCTGTAGTGTGTGTTGTTTTATTACATTATAAGATGTTCCTAAATGAAACCAGCCAAACTAGAGCAGCTTACATCTGAAGCTTTTTTAAATGCTAACTTTTGGTAAGACATATAGACAAATTGTGGTAAAAATGTATATCTAAATGTGAATCTTGGATGTTTCCTTTTCCTGTAAGAAAACAAAGTTGATGGGTTTTTTGTTGTTGCATTTTTCAAGAGGTCAATGACAATATTGTTATTGTAATATTGTAATGTTTCTCTGTTTTGCTTGTTTCCTTCTTAGTTTGATCACCCAGGTGTGCCACAACTGTTTCCGGCACCAGGCCAACCTACACCGCTGTGCCCAGTGTAAGTTTGCCCACTACTGTGACCGCACCTGCCAGACTGCATGCTGGGATGAACACAAGCAGGAGTGTGGAGCCATCAGGAAGACCGGCAAGGCACCCAGCGATAATGTTCGGTAAAGAAAACCAAGTCCACCCCGACAATCAGAGAATTGAAAGCAGTGATACTGTCTGATTGTGTCTGTTCTGTTCAGTGGTTAAACACCTATGTTAGGAACAAATTAAATGTGGACAACCAGGTCAATTAAGCTATTCCATCCGTCTCAAGGGGATTACAGTGTTGGTCAATCTGTTGGGACAAAAAAAAAATCTTAACTACTGAATGTGTTACAATGAAATTTTGTACAGATGTTCATAGTGTCCAGAGGATGAACCCTGCTGACTTTCTTTTAGTGCCACCATGAGGCTGGAATTTGTTGTATTGGGTAAAATCAGATGGGTTGTGGTGACATTTAGTTTATCATCTGACTGGGGCATTGTTCACAGAACCATTTTGGAAGTTGTTGTTGGAAACTGTTAATGTTAACTATGCTGACATGCCAATGCTGATGCAACCATTTACCTCAGAGCACTCACAGAGCTGCTAGCATAGCTGTAGGCTCTTAGTGATTTTGTTGACAGAAGTTCAACTGTAACTCATAGAAACATCCAAATTTGGAGGATGAATCAAATCAAATCAAATTTTATTTGTATAGTCCAAAGTCACAAAGTACATTTGCCTCAGAGGGCTTTACAATCTGTACAGGGCGTAATACTCTCTGTCCTTAGACCCTCGGTTCCAGTGAGGAAAAACTTGCCCACAAAAAACCTTTAACAGGGAAAAAAGATGGAAGAAACCTCAGGAAGAGCCACAGAGGAGGGATCCCTCTCCCAGGACGGACAGACGTGCAATGGATGTCACATGTACAGGACAAATCAACACAAACATATTGTACGATTACAATGAATAATAAAATGACAATGAATTACAATGAATGATAAAATGACCACAGTAGCAGTGGAACCTGTGATAGAGATAGAGAGACACAGATGCACAGCAGCAGCAAATCATTAACTAACTATAAACTGTAATGGAGATATGGTAACAATAATGACAGAAATAATATATGTAGTGGACGTCATGCAGGACCACGGCAGCAGCCACAAACCATTGTGATTTCAATGGCATTCCTTTAATGCCAAAATGAATGTATTGAAAAATACTCCACAGCAATGCCACCATATTTGTTACTCTAGAATAGAAAATGTTGTTATTTGGTCCTGTCAAATATTGTATTGGAAGTTTTTCCATGCCATACTCACCAAGTGCTGGTGTGATTTGTTGGGTTTCTGTAAATAACAATGTAGAGAGTACAGTCTTGACCTAGTGTTATGAGATAACTGTTTGGCGCTATAGAAATAAAATTAAATTGAATACATAGTGGTATAATGCAGTCTCTAGAGGCTGCTAGTGGCAGGCTTATGATCCTGTTATAATAGTGCCCTGCTGTGGAGCAGTGTCCATCTGATAGAAAGACAGTTCTCTGTTTTGACTGATCTTTAAAAGGTGACAAATTGGTTCTTTAGACCTTTAAATCTCAGTCTCAGACAAAGAGGACTCTGGATTTTATCTCAAGCCAGGCAAATTATCAAATAAGGTCTCATCTCTGTCTCAGTACACACAGTCTTAGTTTAGGGCTTGATTAGGCTACCTCCGTGATTTCATTGACTTATATCTGGTTTTCGTGACCTTCTCTCTCCTGCCCAGTCTGGCTGCTCGTGTGCTGTGGCGTATACGCAAGCGCACAGGCATTGTGACAGACAGTCAGCTGATCTCAGTGGACCAGTTGCAGGACCACGTGGCCGACCTATCTGAAGAAGACCAAAAGCAGCTCAGGATCGACGTGCGCAACTTCCTGGAATACTGGTCTTACGGAAGCAAGCAATGCTCGGCGGATGAAATCTCACACATCTTTGGCATTGTAAGAATGAATGCTTCACTGTGAATTATTATAATTCACCACTGCTTCGTGAGTTATGTTTGCAGGTTGTATTTGAAACCTTGGAAAGACATCTTCAGAAATAAACCTGGGTACCTCCTTCTCTCCCCACACTTTTCTTCCTCATTCTTCTGTCTGGCTCTCTGTAGATTAAGTGTAATGGATTCACAGTGAGTGACCAGAGAGGCCTGCAGGCTGTTGGTGTGGGTCTTTTCCCCAACCTGTGCCTGGTCAACCATAACTGTTGGCCCAACTGCACCGTCATCCTCAACCACGGCAAGTAGGTATCCAACCTCTCCTATAAAATAAGAGCGGGAGAGCTTGGTGTAAAGTTTATTCTGAACAAAAACTTGAACATATACATTTTTTCAATTAATTGACATTTTTGTCATTTTCTTTTGCAGTCAGTCAGCTGTGAATTCCTCTCTTCACTCTAAGAGGAGGTAAGTTACATTACAGCTGATCAGCCCTTAACATGTCATCACCACATGAGAACTGGATATGTTACACAAATACAGTGTCTGTTGAGTATCTTCAGTCCAATGACATTTTTTTAGCTTCCAGGGTTTGTCTCGCTACTCCTCCAGAGTTTTTGTTGCACATACACAAAACGGGTATCAAAACGACCGGCTCGGCCGGGAAACGATTCCTATGACTTTTCTAAGAGTTTCGGCAAACGGTTTTGCCAAAAATCGCCAAAAACAAAGTCAAAAAATGAATGGGTGTGTATTGCGAGAACTTTCCAGAGCACAACAGAGTGGGTGATGTCATCACTAGAGTGGAGGGTGAAAGAAAAAATCGTCGAAAAATAAATTTGTAATCTGAGACTGTGGCCGCAAATGCACAGCTACAGACGTGATTATACCATCAAAACATAGGAAAGGAAACTTCCTAGGGAACTTCGAGGTGGTCGCAGTACCACTGTTGTAGCTGTCTCTGTTATAGTTTTGGCTCCCTACGCGTTAATTGATCGACTACTCCCATCCTCAGCCTCATATACTCCCATGTTAAAAAGGAGGGAAATTTTCTGGAGGAAGGCAGAAGTAACGTTTCTCTCTCTTGCTCCTATGGGCACATTTCTTTATTTATCGACACCAAACAAGTATGTAAAACGATCAGGAAGGTCTCATGTTGCTTGGGGTTAAGTCGGCAGCAGAAGCGGAGCGGCAGCCATTTTAGTAGTTCTTGGCACTTAATTTGAACCTGTCTCTGTAAAATGGCAGACTGAGACAGCAGAGCAGCTAGCGCGTTAACATGCTAATGATAATTAACGTTAGCCACTAGGAATTAAATACATGCTAATGTTAACATGGTAATGCCAACATGCTAATGTTAATTGCTACTGCATCAGCCTTAACATGATAATGTTAACATGCTAATGTTAACATGCTAATTCTAACATGTTAATGTTAACATGCTAATTCTAACATGCTAATGCTAACTGTTAGCGCATCAGCGTTAACATCACAGACATATATACATAGACACCGGATTGAGCGGGTTGGTCGTTGGTCGCGATACGTAAACGGGTCCGCCATATTGGATCGGGCAGATCTGCCGGTAAACTAATACAAGGAAATGGACTGAACTTCATAAAGCGCCTTTCTACAAAGTTCTTTAAGTTGATGTCTCTTATACACCCATTCACACACACACACTAATATATCTGGGAAACAAACAGGCACCAAAAACAACGTATGTAACTTTTAAAGTGATGATTATAAATGTTTACTCCTTATGTAAGCACCAAACCAACGTATATTTTTAATGCTGAGTGTTTACAGCTAGTGTTACTAATGTGTGTAACACTGTTACTGTGATGATAAATATTGAAATATTTATATTTAACATTTAATCAGTGTCTATAATAACCAGATCCTGAAATGTAGATGTGACATGAGGGTTTCTGAATAAAGAGCACTAACGTGTAACGCATCAGCGTTAACATCTTAATGCTAACATGCTAATGCTAACATGCCAATCTTAACATGCTAATGTTAACTGCTAGCGCATCAGCGTTAACATGCTTATGCTAACATGGTAATGCTAACATGTCAATCCTAACATGCCAATGCTAACATCAGCATTAACATGTTAATGTTAACATGTTACTGTTAGCATGCTAATGCTAACATAATAATGTTAACTGCTAGCACATCAGCGTTAACATGGTAATTCTAAAGTGACCCCCAGCAACAGCCCACTTGTCACTCTCAAAATTTCTTTCTTAGTGTCAGTAATAATGCATGGGGGCGACGGGGCCAGAGTCACGCACACTCAAAATTTCTTTAGAAATGTTCTAGTTAATTTGTAAAATCTTATTTGTTTAATCTAAAAAAAAAAATGAAAGTGCAAAAAGTCACACAGTGACTGTCATCATATGAGGTCACTAGTGGTTAAAGAAGAAGTCAAGCATATATGTTAAGATATAATGTAAAAACACATTAATGAGTTCCTTCATTACTATAAACACACTGTAGTTTACTTTGAGTCAATCAAACAAACACCATCCTGCTGCCACAAATATTCAGTAGAGCACCAAATGTGGATTAATCCACTTCTTAAAATAGTCCCCAACAAATACATCATTTCCTTCTGTTTAAATACTTTTAATAAACTACAGCGAGGAACTGTTTGTTCAGTAGGAACCAGTGGACTTGGAGCTGAGCGCCAAAGTCAGGGAATTAGAAAATGTTGACATAATATGTGTGCTTTTATTAGTTGAAATTTCTTTTTTCAACTAATAAAAGCATCTAAAACATATCTAAAATCATCATTCAGATATTCTACTTGGTATCATTTTACAAGCTGATCTGCACCTATCCATTGTTGGTATTTGTTGCATCCAGATAGTGGAGAGACGTACCACAAAACACGTATCATTAAGAACCAGAAAATCAGACCCTGTCCTGTCCTCCTCTGTCCCAGGATTGAGCTGCGAGCAATGCAGAAAATCGCAGAGGGTGAGGAGCTAACCGTCAGCTACGTGGACTTCCTCAATCTGTCTGCCGACCGCCAGAAGAAGCTAAAGGAGCATTTTTACTTTGAGTGCACCTGCGAACACTGCAGCAAGCATGTTAAGGATGACCTGATGATGGCTGCTGCAGACAGCAAAGTGAGTGATGGGGGAGATTCTATTGTGCAACAAAGTGAGGGGTTGAGTTGGGTTGACGTTTGATAATACAAACAGATAATCTTCTTCATTTCTTCATTTGATTATGAAAACACTGTACAGTCCTATCATTGTGTCTCCCTCTCAGCCATCTGCTGACACGGTGAAAGAAGTGACTGC
Source organism: Collichthys lucidus (assembly GCA_004119915.2). Taxonomy (NCBI): domain Eukaryota; kingdom Metazoa; phylum Chordata; class Actinopteri; family Sciaenidae; genus Collichthys; species Collichthys lucidus. The sequence continues at coordinate 3,404,539 of CM014093.1, read as the reverse complement.
CTTTAGTGAAGAGTGTCTGGAGAAGATTGAAATCTCCCGGGTCGAGAGGGATTACAACAAGGTACACAACACCATCTTTTACTGTAGGTGCTTCACTTTCTTCTGCCTAGTAAGTCTTTCTGTCTATCCTCTCTCAGGTGGTAAAGTTGTGTCAGGAGTGTCTGGAGAAGCAGGAGAACGTCCTGGCCGACACTCACCTGTCCAAGCTGCGTGTGCTCAGTGTTTCCAGCGAGGTGCTTTCATACCTGCAACGCTTCTCTGAGGCTGCAGACCACGCCCACAGGATGGTGGAGGGATACATGTGAGTGATGACAACCAGAATAACACTGAGGACACCAGGTGTCCTGCCTGAGATCAAATTATTGTTGAATATGATGACAGCAACACATTTTAGAGGACAGTTCATCAGCCCTCCTTTTAACACTCTGTAAGCGTCCATGAACTCAGACAGTCTAGATTGCAGGCAAGCTAGTTTAGCACTTGGACTGTTTGACTACAGAGCCATGGTGTAGGAATATGTGCAGAATGTGGTTTGACGTTATCTTGCTGAAATAAGCAATGCTGACCCTGAAAAAGACATTGTCTACTTGGTAGTTTGTTCCAAAACTTATACATAGCTTTCAGCCTTAATGGAGTGTTGGATCTCAGTCAAAAAGAAACTTGTGTTGATCAGAAGATTGTTTCCAACTTGTCAGATTATTAAATCCAAATTAGGTCAAATACTATTGTTCTTTAGGTGAAAAGAATAACAAACAGGATTCATCAAAGTTGGTAGCAGATAGAGCTTTTATTATCTTGACGGACAAAACAAAGCCTGACATTGGTGCAGATACATGTCTTTTTGCTTACCCACAACCTAACATATGCCAGGTGTTCAGGTCATTTCAGGACACACACGGGTTACTTCAGGACACACACCTGGCAAATTTCTCCCCAGACACTGTCCTGTAGCCATTTTGGCCCCGCCTTTTTTGCACTGCTAGGCCTGGGTCTTCTTTTCAGTAAACTCACAGGCCTACTGTATTCGGCCAAGCTATCCTCTCCTTGTTACAAGCTTACCCCATTAAAATCTAGCTTGCTTTACTTATATTTTAAAAATCTGTTATTACTTTTACTCACACCATTTTCTCATAGATGTTTTTAATGTATTTTTTAAACATCTTTATAAACTCTTTAAGATGATAAATCAACTTTTTCACTAAAACCATAGTGCTCATTACTTCATTAACCATATCATCCAAGGTGAGACTGTTTGGTTTCATCTCAACCATTGCTGCAGAGCAAACACAACACAGGGAGAAGGTGACGCCGCAGGGACATAGACGATCCCAGCGGTTAGTCAAAAGACGACGGCTGAGAGGCAGGACAGAGACAGCTCCCTAAGTATGAAGGTAGATTAGTGCCATATATCTGAAGAAGAGCAGACTATGATTTGCACTTGTAAAACCTGTAATTCGCAACTTGTGAACGCGCATCTCAGAGTTTGTAAGTGTAACTTCAGATCCACACTTGTGAAAGCGCATCTTCGAATTTGCACTTGTAACTTCAGATTTGCAAAGCTGCACAACATGATTTGCATGCGCAGGTTCCTATTTGCTCGCTCGGTTGCGTCATCCTTCTCACGTGAATTTTGGCACGATTCTCTCGGATGGATTTGAAGGAAACGATTTGCGCGCAGAGACCAGGGAATGCCTGTTCTACCACTCTTGTCCAAGAGGTGGCAGTGTGGTTATTGGCCATGCAAAAGTCGGGGATTATCTCAATAAACGGCTGTCCATGACTCTTGGTCTGCGACACACGGCGCCACGAGAACATGGAGAGAAGTGTTCAACAGCGTGTAAACCATAATGTTACTTACACGTTGTTGAACACTTCTCTCCATGTTCTCATGGCGCCGTGTCGTAGACCAAGAGTCATGGCCAGCCACCCACCACCACCACTGAGCCGTTTATTAAGTCCATTTTAAGATTCTCCACAAGATTTACCCTACAAATGTTAATATTTCAAAATATACTGACATAGACCTAGATTTACATTGCTCTTTTTGTAATAAGGAAGATGAAACACTTGTACATTTATTTTTTGAGTGCGATACTGTTAAGAAATTTCTAATAGACCTTAGTTTTCACCTTTTTGCACAACAGGGCCATTATGTCTTCACTCTCAAAGACATCTTCTTTTATTATGAGAACTCTACAGATTCATCATTTGAATTTTTAGTTAACTTTTATGTTCTACAAGCCAAATTTTTCATTCATAAACAGAAATGGCAAAAGAATCAACCTCTCTTTGATATTTTTATTTTAGAAATTTCCTCTCTTCTCAAATCTCTTAAACTTGTACATAATAAGAAAAACACAAAGCTTCTAAATGTTCTTTAAGATATATTCCTCTTGTATGTCTATGTATGTTTTTTATCTCTTGTTTTTTTTTTTTACTGACTTTATCTTGATGTAATGATCAGCAATTTCTGTTCTACCTGTCACGTGTCATTGTAATACTCTGTCTTATTGCAATAATAAAAAAAAAAAAAAAAAAAAAAAAAAAAAAAAAAACTGAGCCGTTTATTGATATATTATCCAATAACCACACTGCCACCTTTTGGACAAGAGTGGTAAAACAGGCATTCCTGGTCTCTGCGCGCAAATCGTTTCCTTCAAATCCATCCGAGAGAATCGTGCCAAAATTCACGTGAGAAGGATGACGCAACTGAGCGAGCAAATAGGAACCTGCGCATGCAAATCATGTTGTGCAGCTTTGCAGATGTTGTAACAGATGAAGTTACAAGTGCAAATTCGAAGATGCGCTTTCACAAGTTGTGAAATATGCTTGCAGTTTGCTTTTTGCAGATGTGTGGATCTGAAGTTACACTTACAAACTCTGAGATGCGCGTTCACAAGTTGCGAATTACGGGTTTTACAACTGCAAATCATAGTCTGCTCTTCTTCAGATATATGGCACTAATCTACCTTCATACCTAAGCAGCGGATCGCTGCCATCGAGAAAGAGCCCAAAGAGTAGCACAACTACAGGAGAAGAAGATGGAGCATCCTCTCCAGGAGAAAGACTTTCAAGAGAAGCAGCAGCTGAGAATCAGTATGTTGACTTGACGAACTTTGACACTGTGACACTGGACACCGACTCCTCAAAACCATAATGACAAAACCAGCAAATAACCAAGCACGAAGGAGGAATAAAAGAGGAAGAAAAAAACGACTAGATTAGATTACATTACATTAGATTACATTACATTACATTACATTACATTACATTTAGCAGACGCTTTTATCCAAAGCGATTTACAGAGGAGGACATAAACTGAGATTAGATTAGATTAGATAATACTTTATTTATCCCACAACGGGGAAATTCACTTGTTTACAGCAGCGAAAAATAGAATCAAGGAGGGAAAACACAAGTGTACATATTTACAAAAAGTACTAAAGTAGAATGTGCAGATTTAAGAATGTGCAGATTTACAAAACAAGTACTTGGGTAGAAAAATTGCAGTGGGACATGAACAGGAGACTACAACATGATCAGGTGCAGGTGTTGTAAAGTGTCACAGCGGAAGGACCTCTCCTTCTTACACGGTGGGTGTATAAGTCTGCTGCTGAAGGAGCTGCTCAGAGACCCCACAATGTCATGTAGGGGGTGAGAGGTGTTGTCCATGATGGATGTCAGCTTAGCTAACATCGTCCTCTCACCCACTTCCTCTATGGAGTCCAGAGGACAGTCCAGGACAGAGCTCGCTCTTCTAATAAGTCTATTGAGTCTGCTCCTGTCCCTGTCCATGCTGCCCCCTCTCCAGCAGACCACAGCATAAAAGATGGCCGAGGCCACCACAGAGTCATAAAAAGTCCTGAGGAGAGCCCTGCATACCGAAGGACCTCAGCCTCCTCAGCAGGTGGAGACGACTCTGGCCCTTCTTGTAGAGAGCATGGGTGTTATTAGTCCAGTCCAGTTTATTGTTAAAGTGAACACCCAGGAATTTGTAGCTCTGCACCACCTCTATGTCCGATCCCTGGATGTTCACCGGTGTGAAGTGTGATGCTTTCCTCTGGAAGTTTACGATCATCTCCTTTGTCTTGCTCGTGTTGAGCTGAAGCTGGTTTCGCTCACACCAGCTGACAAAGTCCCTGATGATGGTCCTGTATTCCAGATCGTTCCCCTCTGAAACACATCCAACAACGGCTGTGTCATCTGAGAACTTCTGGATGTGGCAGTGGGCGGTGTTGTGGGTGAAGTCCGAGGTGTAGAGGGTGAAGAGGAAAGGGGAGAGCACCGTACCCTGAGGGGCACCTGTGCTGCAGAGCACCACGTCAGACACACAGTACTGGAGCTTCACAAACTGTGGTCTGTTGGTGAGGTGGTCTGTTGTCCACGCAGCCAGGTGTTGGTCTACTCCCACCCTTTCCATCTTCACTCTGAGCAGTGAAGGCTGGATGGTGTTAAAAGCACTGGAGAAGTCAAAAAACACCCTCACAGCGCTCCTGCTGTCCTCCAGGTGGAGCAGCGATCTGTGCAGCAGATATAGTACTGCGTCGTCCACCCCGATCCCAGGCTGGTAAGCAAACTGCAAGGGGTCCAGCTGTGTGCCCACCAGCAGTCTTAAGTGTCTCAGGATGATCCCCTCCATAGTCTTCATCAGGTGAGAAGTCAAGGCAACAGGCCTGAAGTGGTTAGGCTCTTTGGGGCGTGGCGTCTTTGGTACCGGGACCACACAGAAGGTCTTCCACAGGGCCGGGACCTTCTCCAGGCTCAGGTTGAATACGTGCCTGACGACACCACAGAGCTGGTCAGCACAGTCCTTAAGGAGCCTGGGGCTGATGTTGTCCAGGCCTGGGGCCTTCCTTGCCTTGATCTTTTTTAGTTGACTCCTCACCTGATCGTCTGTTATGGAGAGGGGGTGGAGGATGACTGGGCTGGGGGTGGGGGTGATGAGTTGTGAGAGTCTCGGGGGGGGTTAGGTGTTGAAGGTGTCAGGCTGAGGAGTGGAGGGGCAGGGGAAGGGGGAGCCAGCCAGGGGAGGTGTGAATAGGGGTCAGGGGGAGTGAGGGGGGGGATCAAATCTGTTGAAGAACAGATTCAGTTCATCTGCCCAGTCCTTGTCCCCGATTACTGGGTTCCTCCCCACTCCTTTTTCGTGGCCTGCGATGGTCTGCAGTCCTCTCCAGACGTCCCTGGCGTTGTTCTGCTCCAGACGCTTCTCCAGTTTCCGCTTGTAGCTGTCCTTCCCCTTCCTGATCTTCAGCCGGAGTTCCCTCTGGACTCTCCGCAGCACCTCTTTGTCCGCCGATCTAAAGACCCTCTTCTTCTCATTCAGCAGGGCCTTAATCTTGGGGGTCACCCAGGATTTGTTGTTGGGAAAAAAACATACCAACTTGGAGGGCACAGTGTTCTCCACACAGAAATTAATATAATCCGTGTTCACAGGTCATTGTTTATTCACCACAGGGGTGTAGTCTGTGATGAGGTGAACAAGGTTGTGATCAGAGCGACCCAGCGGAGAGAGGGGGGATGAGGGGTATGCATCCTTGATGTTTGCATACAGTAAGTCCAACGTTTGATTGTCTCTGGTGTGGCAGTTCACGTACTGGGTGAAGGTGGGGAGAGCCAAGGACGGAGAGGCATGATTGAAGTCACCGGAGATGAGGAGGAGGTATTGGGGGTGCTGGTTTAGGAGCTGCGCGAGACGACAGTGTGGAGGCCTAACAGCTGATCCCGGGTGTAAACAACAAGACTAATAAGTTGACTCTCACATGAGCTAATATGTGCCACCCTGGAACATCAAGCTGATATAAAGGAAAGCAAATATCTTTCACCTGCATCAGATAAACAGTGATGTTACTGTGAGAAGGAGAGATAAACCCACAGTGTGAAAGCAAAGCAAATGTAACCATCAGATAACTTATTTCAAAGAGCACTGCAGGTCTGAAGCAATGTGTTATGAAACACAACAGAAAGGGGAAAATACAATTTAGCCTTACAACCAATACTAAACCGACTGCCATGCGGACCCATTTCAATCCAAAGGTCTAAAACCTATCTACAATATCAACATAATAGTCATTCTTTGCATTCAGAAGGCTATCCATTGCCAGAAAGATACAACCATTCGTTTGCTTTCCATGCACTGTACAAACCAGCAACTGGCAACTGCAGACAGGGGACGAAAGAAGGGGAATCAACCATGAGAAGGACAACCAAGGCCCGTTTCAGAGGAACTGCCGATGCTGCACCTGGAGAATCTGTCACCCGTCCTGGCAGATCTGGCTGGATCAGCACCTGCACCCTTGCCACCACCACTGCACTGCCCATATGGCAGAATGCCCCGCAGAACACCAGGTCCATACTCATCCAGTTTACCATCACCACCACCACCCCCAGTTCCTGAACCCCTGTCTGAGGAACCAATTCCAGGCCCCTCAGTGAAAGAGAGGCCAATTCCAGGACCCCCAACGGTCAAAAGGCCTCTTTGAGGCCCTTCCTTAAAGGAGAAGCCAACCCCAAGCCCATCAGCCCCAAAAAAACAACATATGGAAGGACAAATTTTGGGCCTAGAACCCCAGAAGGTACACCATCAACAGCAGACAACGAAGACACAGCATACTGTATAGCGAAGACACATCAAATGAAGAGGTCGAAGCACCAAGGGGATTACCCCCCGGTCCAAATCCATACAACATTACTGGCCCAGAGTTGGCTGACATGGATATATGCCAGTTTTGGTTGTATGTCGAGCACTACCCACGGATGTCAAAACAACTTACCTGGGGCAAGGAGTAGGGTGATGAAAAACCTGCTGTTGTTGTCAGACCACAGGACAGTTTTCAACTTCACCTCAGTCCATCTTAAATAAGCTTGGGTCGACAGAAGGCGCCAGTGTTTTCTGGATCTGGTTTATTTACGTTTTCTCTTTGCATGGTGGAGTTTCAGCTGTCATTTGTGGATGCAGAGATGAACTGAATTCACAGACGATGGTTTATGGAAGTGTTCCTCCACACTTCCTGTCTGTTTTTGAACATCATGACCATTCAATACTGGCTTTCATACTTTTGTCCTTTTCGTACAAAGATTTCTTCTGATTCCAGCACAGTCTTTGAAAGAGTGGTGAACCCCTCCCCATCTTTACTTCACAAAGACTCACCCTCTCACCATCCATATGCTCCATCCAGAAAGGCCCCAGGGCTAAGCTCTGACACCAGAACCTGTGCAGCTGAACTACATGTCCCGATATCATATTAATAAATGACGCAGGCTAATGAAAGTCTAATGAACCAGTAATATGTGAGCCAGGGTGCTATGAGATATTGGCACTGTTGCAGGTGTAAACATACAGAAATACAGTTCCATCAATTTATAGCTTGTTCATTGATTAAACTCTTCAACTCTGAAGTTCCTCATTAATAATGTCATGATTGGCACTTTACAACTGTTTCCAAACAGAAACCTCTGATACACCTGCTTACTAATACATCCTCCTCCCTCACCTGAACAGGAAATTATACCACCCCAACAACGCCCAGCTGGGCATGGCCATCATGCGGGCAGGCATCACCCATTGGCATGCAGGGCAGATAGAGGTGGGTCACGGCATGATCTGCAAGGCCTACGGCATCCTCATGGTCACCCACGGACCTAACCACGCCATTACCAGGGACCTGGAGGTACACCACACAGCAGTTCACTTTCAGAATCAGAATATTTAAGTAATATTTAACATTCTAATATTGTAATATTTCTGCTTTCAGACCATGCGCAGGCAGACTGAGGCCGAGCTGAAGATGTTTAAGCAGGATGAGGGTGGGTACCACGCCATGAGGGAGGCTGCTCTGAAGAAATGAAAAGAATAATCTTGTTCACTGCTGAACATCCTCTCACTGATGTTATGACACATACCTAACTGTGCACTGACACACACAAACACACACACACACACACACACACACACACACACACACACACACACACACACACACACACACACACACACACACACACACACACACACACACTGTGTGTCCTCTCTAAAGCACTGCACCCAGTCCCTGTGCTGAGCCTTTGAATCACAGTCTGTCTAATGACACTCTGTTCTGTTCAAATCAACATGTAACACGACATGCTGAATGTATCTCCATGTACTGCAATAAAAGTGGAGATAAAACATGTGCTGCAGTCATCTCTATTGTGCTATTGGAAAATGTGTAATGTAAAAAGTCTCTTCCCCTTTTTAGCACATTGTCTTGGTTGCCCTGCAAACTGTGCATGCATCAACTTCATTCCTAGCAGCAAGCAGCTGTTCTAACCTAAAACACTAACTGGAGCTATAAGTCACTGCTCATGACCTGATCATCAGCAAACATCAGGCACACACAGTCAGAGACCAGCTGGTAAACATAGTGGAACATTTGACAGCTTAAAACGTAGATATGCTCTGTTAATAGGCAACTGTTTGCTATACCAACTTTAATTCAGTTCAATTTTATTTATATAGTGCCATATCATAACAAAAGTTATCTCATGACATTTTTCATGCAGCGCAGGTCTAGACCGTTCTCTTTATAATATTATTTACAGTGCCCCACCAATTCCACCACGAGCAAGCACTTGGCGTCGGTGACAAGGAAAATATAAACATAAATATAATTGGGTATCACTGGCATAACAATGGAAATTAATGCAGTGATTCCTAATAAAGCATATATAAACTGAATAGAAGTGTTCCTAGTACAGAACCTTGTGGGACTCCATGACAAACTTTGATATGCATGGAGGATTCATCATTGACGTGAACAAACTGAGATCGATCTGAAAAATTCGATTTAAACCAGCTTAGGGCGGTTCCTTTGATGCCAATTTGATGTTCCAGTCTCTGTAAAAGAATGTGATGGTCAATGGTGTCAAATGCAGCACTAAGATCTAACAGGACAAGTACAGAGATGAGTCCTTTGTCTGATGCCATTAGGAGGCCATTTGTAACTTTGACTAATGCAGTGTCTGTGCTATGATGCACTCTAAATCCTGACTGAAAATCTTTAAATAGACTATTTTTATGGAGAAAGTACGGTGGCCGGGAACCCTCAATGCTGCAAAAAAAAAAAAAAAAAGCTGCAAACAAAAAGAAACAGCGCTGCAAATAAAAGAAACGCTGAAAAAACAAAAAGAAACAGCGCTGCAAATAAAAGAAACGCTGCAAACAAAAAGAAACAGCGCTGCAAATAAAAACGAAACGCCACTGCAAATAAAAAAGAAACGCCGCTGCAAATAAGAGAAACAGCGCTGCAAATAAATAAACTTCACAACGGAAGTGAATTACCGGGACTATTATTGCCGGTGCACCTGTAGTTTTTTATGTGAGCGAGAAGAAGAAGAAGAAGAAGTACAGAAGCATATTGCATTCACTTGAAAAAATTAATTAGACACCTGATTTCGTAATTACGAGATAAGGAAAGGTGCCCTATTGGCCGCTGCACTTCGGTAAAGTTAGAAAGATATTGGCACTTCTGGGATCAATAACTCTGAATTGAAACGTTGTTAAAACACAAAACACATATTTTCAACCGTAGTAAGACAGACAACGAGCTACAACCTAAAGTTCATCACAACGAGCTACAACCTAAAGTTCATCACAACGAGCTACAACCTAATGTTCATCACAACGAGCTACAACCTAATGTTCATCACAACGAGCTACAACCTAATGTTCATCACAACAAGCCACCCTCTGAGCCACACCAACAACATTAGTGTTTACTAGGACTTTTTGTAATTTCTGGGAATTTTTATTAGGAATATTAATCAATAACTTTAATTTGATACAGTACTGTGGTAACGCTAGCTACACTTTAAAATCTAGTGCCCGACTACATCAGTTTGTACAAACTGAGCAGGTGTCTAAATAATTTTTTTCAAGTGAATGCAATACACTTCTGTACTTCTTCTTCTTCTTCTCGCTCACATAAAAAACTACAGGTGCACCAGCAATAATAGTCCCCGGTAATTCACTTCCGTTGTGAAGATTCTTTTTTTTGCAGCGCTGTTTCTCTTATTTGCAGCGTTTCTTTGATTTGCAGCATTGAGGGTTCCCGGCCACCATAGAAAAGTCACACAGCTGATTAGCTACAGCTTTCTCAAGTATCTTAGACAGAAAGGGAAGGTTTGATATCGGTCTGTAGTTGGCTAAGACCTCTGGGTCTAGAGTGGGCTTTTTAAGAAGAGGTTTAATTACAGCTACCTTAAAGGACTGTGGTACATATCCTGATAATAAAGACAGATTAATCGTATTCCAACAAAGAAAAATGAACTGTATGTCAATGTTGCATTTACAGCTTAAGGACCGAAAATAAAGAAACACTTTGTCTGTAGTGAAGTCTAACCAAACAAAAAAATCATAATTATCATGGCTGAAAGTGCTATACTAAATTGGTTGAGTAACTAAAGGACCAATGTGTAGTATTTAGTGAAATCTAGTGGTCAGATGCTGATTGCATCCCCTCAACTCACCTCACCTTCTGAAAGCTGTGACAGCTGTGAAACATGGCGTAAATTGTGGAAGAGGACCTGCAGAATGTGTAGATATAAAAGTTAACAAAGACATAACAATTCTTATTTTCGGGTGGTTCTACACTAATAAAAACATAGGTTTGAATAATATATTAGATTTGGGCCATATCCTGTAAATAGAACCTCCTAAATCTGACACACTGAAACTTGAAGTGTATGAGGTTAGACATATGCAGGGCATATGGACCTAAGTTCAAAATGACTCAGTATTGCAGGACTTGTCATCTGGTCTAATAATGGCTCAGCTCCAAAGCACACCAACAGAAAAGCAAAGTCCAGGGAGTGGTTTAACTGCAAAATTACCCAAAGAAATATCATCATCCTGCTTGTTATATCTCTAATAATATTAGAGTACATTACATTATACCTCCTGATGCCCTGAGTTCAACTTGGACTAAACAGGAATACAAAGAAATAATTGTGTACTTTGCCTTTAATACAAGACAAAGGTATTACCTTTACAGACAGGGAAGCTGAGACATTGAACTACAAAGTGAAAAATGACTCAGCTGATATATTTTAAACATGAAAAACCACACTTTTATTTGAAGTACTGAAGTACTGCATTGACATACATATCCTATTAAATAGGACCACACAAAGTTTTTATTATTATTATTGATACAAAGTTGGAGAGAAAAAGGCAGAATGATCTAAGCAGGAAACCCAAACATCATACAAACAGTATCAAAAAGTTGAAAATAGAAGCTCTGAGTCTCTGCTACAGTGTCATAATAGATCAGAGTGAGCCCTGAGAAGCATCTGTCATCTGCATAGAGGTCAAAGGTCATCCAATAACAGAGTCTCTGCTCACTCAAGTATTGCTGCAATCTAAACAACAACCCTTTGATAAAGTATTCTATCCACATCACTTTGTCCAGTTCTGTTGTGTTACAATTCAAAATTGCCAATAATATATTATATGTATGTATAATACATAAACAGAAACACAGAAATCCCTCATTAAATAAAGAAAAAAATTAAATGAAGTCATAACACAACAAGGAGAAAATGAAGAGGTTTGAATATTTTCCAAAGTCACTGCATATATTAACAATACATCACTGTACAGTAGTTTTCCAGTAAATGTCCATTTGAAATCACGCATCAAAATGATTCAACGTCAGATGAGATTTCACAGACTAATTCATACAAAGGTACCAAATCTCAGATGGAACATAAAGTGACAGCTGTGTGTTTAGTGTCTTCTCCTGAGATCATTGGACCACACAGAGTTCAGTGCTGGACTGATTGTGAGTCTCTCCCGTCCCCCCGGCGTCTCTATGATTCCTGCCGTGTTCGTCAGACACTCCGTCCTGCTCGTACGAATGAGGGTCCAGACTCTGCCTCAGCTCCATCAGCAGCTCTTTGCCGTCACTTGACGGCAGGTTTCCCAGGTAGTACTGAGGGGCGAGCTCCACGAGCCTGCAGCAGAGAGGTGACGAGGAGAGTGGAAAGTGAAAGTCTTTAAATGGTTCACAGAGTAGTTTAGAAAATATATGAATTGGCTTTTTGGAGACAGGAGTCAATTAGCCTAGCTTAGCATTCAAACTGGAAGCAGGGGGAAACAGCTAGCCTGGCTCTGTTCAAAGTTCAAAAAAATACTCTACATCTCCTGAAACTGACAGTTGAACTGAAAACCTATTTTTCAATTTTTCAATATTATTATATTGTTGCTGTCAGAATGATAGGGAAGTACCAGGACAATGTGATAATGCTAATGCTACACAGGCAGGAAGGTTTTATCCAAACATCCTGAGTTTAAAAATGCTGAGTAGATTCAGTCTGTTGTATCACACAGAGTCACATGGGCACCGTGTGTGTAAGTGTGTGTAACCATGGGAACTGGACACAATGAATATGGCGACAGCAGTAGCCTCAAAATGCTTAGAAGACATAAATGTGTGGTACTTAAATGTGTTGACCAAAAGTAACTTAATCAAATTGTTCAAAGTCAAATGAAGAAAACGACTGGACAGGATCTTTCTATTCTGTTTATGAAGAAAATCATGGAAGATAACCATCCCTGGCCTCTCTCTCTGACTCACATTTGAGGGTGGACTTCAGAGGCGATGCGGATGCAGTTGTCACGTGAGATGGTGAATTCGTGGTAGAGGACCCAGCTAGGTGGGTTGGGGCACGGTTGGCGACACAGGTAGGAGGAGAACGGGTGCAGGTGAGCCACATGGCGGTGAGTTAGCAGGAGGTAGTTACCTGAGCCGTCCACATCATGAGCCACCTGAAGGAATGGAACATGGGAGGAGGTGTGAATGATTAAAGAAAGAAACAGCAAAAGACTAAACGTAACACAGTAATAAACACAATGGAAGGTGAAGGTGACCACACCAGTACACACTAGGTTTCTAATATCAGCTTCCACATTGTCCTAAGACAAAGTGATACAGTAACATGTATGTAACTGATGAACTGGCTGATCGTGGAAGATTAAAGGTGTGTTCAGACATGAAAGCGAAGCTATTATGCGGATAGCTAAAACATCTGTACAGGTGCTAATTCAGCTGTTTAGGAGGTTAACAAATCAAAGGCATTAAGGAAAGATGAAACTAATTATCCTATCGTTTGTGTTTACTTTGAGGAAGAATCCTGAGATGAGGGCGCGCTTGATATTCGTGCAGTTGTCTTGGCATCCGAAAGCAGGAGGAGAAACCGGAAGCTCTATCCGCTGCATCACCTCTAGCAGCTCCGCCCTGACCACCACAGCCAATCGTAAGGAGGCGTGACTGAGGAAGTTTGTGGTGCACCACGCCTCATCCTGATTATCTGCAATGACCACACACAGACCAATCAATAATTCATGCATATGTGATGTGTGAATAAGACCTCAGTAGTCATTAGGACACACTGCAGGGTTCCCCCTGTGCTCAAAGCACTGCAGTGAAATGAAAACAAAATTTATTTGTATAGCCCAAAGTCACAAAACATTTTGCCTCGGAGGGCTTTACAATCTGTACAGGGAGTGACACCCTCTGTCCTTAGACCCTCGGTTCCAGTGAGGAAAAACTTGTTTTTCTAATGCTAACATTAAAACACATTTCACAGTGTCAGTCTCAGATATTATCTGCCCAGTGAGGCTGTAACAACTTTACCTGTCTACATTCAGTTTGTCCTCACAGACTTGCTGTAACCTTTCAAAAGGATTTATGTAACCAAGGCGGGACGGTACGTACGCTCTATGAAGGCTTTATAAATATTAATGAGAGTCATGTGGTCTCCCTCGGTGTGCATTAGAGGTCGCCAGTGTGTGACCGCGGCCTCCTCTCTGCTGGGATCTGCTGTCATGAAGCACGAAGGAGCTGAAACAAGACATAGAGCAGATTAAGTGGTAATAACTAACAACTAATAATAATAACTAATAACTAACTGAAAATTAACATTCATTTTGGACTATTGGGGCTCGCCAGTCCTGTTTCTTATTGACTCACGTGAATGTCCTGTGTCGTCTTTGTGTGTCTGACAATTTGTGTAAGCAACACCCAACTCCACCTCTGATTGGCTTACCATGGAATTTTACTCAACCTCAGCCAATCGTCATCATTTATGTGATTGTCTCGTGTCTCCGCCCTCACCAAGGAATGGGGAACAAGAAAAATCTTTGCCACTTTGCCTTCAATCTCGTTGCAGTATCGAAAACGGCGTTATAACGATGGGAAGAGTAATCAATTAGATTACTAACGCCGTTATTCCCATCACTGGTCATGGAGGTCATATCTCAGCAATACTTTCTTTATTTACCTGTGAGCATGGCAGCTATAGTGAGCAGCTCATCCACACAGTCATACTCGCAGGCAGCGATCAGGGCTTTAGCCAGCGGTGGCTCCAGGGGCAGCTCTGACATTATGATGCCCACCTCTGAGAGGTTACCATCATCATCCAGTGCTGCCAAGTAGTCCAGGTCCTCCAGGGCCTGCATGAGAGCCTCAGGAGCTGGAAATGAAAAATAAATATGGAGGAGAGGTAGGAGGAGGAAGATGCTGATAAAACACAGGCTGCTAGGCTTTTAGCTGCAAACTGCTTATCCATGCTTCATGTTCTGATGATGCCACCACTCGATGAGCTACAGCTGTTCTGTTCATCACAGTAGACTGGAAGTTATTTGTGCTTCTAAATAAAGCATCAAAGTTTTTACTTCAAAGTAATTCATGAACGTACCCGGTCTGTCCAGGAACTTGCACTGTCCCATGTCGGCGATATCGAGCCTCTTGAGCAGCAGCACCAAGTGGCTGAGGTTTTCCTCCACCACCCCTGGACAATGAGCCTCCCCCATCCCATCCTCATATAGAGACTGAGGGTAAAGACGGAGACACAGCCCTAAAGAGCAACATAGAGAACACATGTAGCAAACAGTCACATTTTTATTTTAAATATCAGGAATAACTAGAATAGCTGAGTTGAATTGATCCTACCAGTAGGAGTCAGCATGGTCAGACATTTTGAGCTGATAATCAGAACAGCAGCAATGACCTTTGACCTACCAGGAAGGCGGCTGTTCACCCTTTGAGTCCGCATGTCAGCCTGGTGTTTGCTGATTGTCCTCAGGACCTGAGAGTTGGCTCTTATTTGTGGATTGTAAACCTGTGGCAGAATATGCATGTCAGCTTTTCACCCACTTACCTGAACATAGTCATTTTATTTTCATTTTGTCACAAAGGTTAGTGTATGTCTACAAATGTCTTTTATTTTGTCGTCTTCTGCTTTTGTTGTACAGATTTATTGTTGGTAGTATTGTAAATACATTTTACTGCCGTTGTGTGTAGCAATATTGCCCAAGTCAAATTTCCCCTTGAGGACAATAAAATATATGTAATCTAATCGAATCAACATCTGAGCAAAGATTGAATTTAGATTAAAAAATATAAGGAACGAAAACAGTAGAAAGTTAAAGGACAGAGCACACACTCACAGTTTTGAGTTGAAGGCCTGTGTCTATGACATAGCGCACAGCTGGCAGGGAGAAGGAAGCCTCGGCGAGGGCATCAGTGAGGATAACCTTCCTTTTGACCCCCAGACCTCCGGCTCCCAGCACTGAGCTGTCAGCGCCCTCTGTGCTGTCACTTTCCCTCAGCGGAGAAGCTTCAGGTTCGGATTCGTAAACCCGCTGGGTCAGCGCGCCCAGTCCGGCGTGGAGGGGGAGGATCCTGAGAGGGCCAAGCTGAGGACTCAGAGCTACACACTCCTTCTCCAACAGGGCTGCACACTCTTCTATTTCCTGCACAAAGACGAGAGAGAGCGGCGCCTCGGTCGACACTTTCACACTGTGAGGGTTTGTTTCAGCTGACACAAGGCCTGAGGACTGAACAGTGTGTGTGTGTGTGTGTGTGTGTGTGTGTGTGTGTGTGTGTGTGTGTGTGAGAGAGAGAGAGAGTAGCATCAGAGAGGACTGAAATCTATCCTGAGCTTAAACTGAGATCAGAACGATGAGCAGGTGTGTGTGACTGTGTGTTGACACAGAGGGAGTGAGATGTGTACGAGAGAGTTTAATAAACTCTGGAAGTCAATACAGAAGGCAGGGAGAGAACATGACAGATATGTTGGTGTTTCACAGTGTGTGTGTGTGTGTGTGTGTGTGTGTGTGAGAGTGAGTGAGTGAGTGAGTGAGTGAGTGAGTGAGTGAGTGAGTGAGTGAGTGAGTGAGTGAGTGAGTGAGTGAGAGAACCAGGACACCAGACACCTGCAGTGCACCAGAGGCCTCTCAGGTGGAGGTGTCCTTGTTTCACTCCTCTGCAAGACAAAGGTGGTGAAACTCGACAGCTCAGTGCAGAATGAACATTGTTTGACCAGTTTTCCTTTTGTCAAAAATACAAAAGTTTTACAAGGAAAATGAAAACGGTTTCTGAGGAAACAAGCTAATCTATGACGTGTTGAGCTCCTCTTGAGTCAACAACTAAAACCCTGGACAACTCAACTAAACTAGCAGACTCAACTCTCTGTTATTTACAGAGTTTCCTGATATAAGTAAACTGCTGCCAACTGCAGCTGCTGTTAGTTAATGTTAGCACAGTTTGTTAGCCAAGCTGCTTGGACTGTGAGCTCAGAGCACCGGGGGAGTGTTAGTGTTTGTACCTCAGGTGTTTTGGACAACCGGGAAGAAGAATAGGTTTTCAGATCCAGGATTGATTTTTTAATGATTGCGACAGGTTGGTCAGAAACATAACACAACAGAGGTATATAAATTCTAATTGTACCTGTGCACTGGCCAGAAACACCATCACGTCTCCTTCCTCTCCTCTTCTGTGCAGATCCAGCACCATGTGACAGGCAGCGGCCACCGGTTCCTTCCCCGATGTAAGCTCCCGGTACAACGTCTCCACACTGTTCATATCAACAGCTCTTCTGTCCTCCTCTACCTCACGTCCCACTCCCTGGTTTCTGGTAGAGGGGTCGGTGAGTACGCTTTCTAGGGAAAGGTGAGGGACTGATGGTCCTAGGAAGGTGGAGAGTCGAGGAGCCAGCGCCGGGTGAGTGAGGAGAACTACCCGGAAGTTGTCTGGCCTCTGCCGGCAGACGTCACACAGCAGGCCCAGCGTCACGTCAGTGGGCACAGTACGCTCCTGGAGCTCGTCCAACACCACAACACCATACTGATGGAGCAGAGGGTCTGACATCATTTCCTCTAGCAGGAGAGTGTCACTGACAAACCTGAGGAGAGCGAGAGGAGAAATGACACGAGGAAAGAAATCACATCCTTTGGTGGTCAAACTGTTTTACACTTCCATTCCCTCATGGTGAGTATCAGCTTCCGGACAGTCTCTGTTTTCATATTATGTGCTGAGGCTAAAGTAGCACCAGAGCACCCTTTTAAAATGACACAGTTTCTTTTGTCTTATTTATGCAGGTTAAGCATCCATGCAAATTCAACTGTAAGACTTATGGATGTATGTTTATTCACATAATTAATGGAAAGTGCAGGAGACAGAGATCCATTTCAGTGAATACACTACCATAACACTTGGTATAACACTTGTTAGCAGCAGTGTATTCACTGTCACTTTGGACAGCAAACTGCAGGGAACAGAGAACAAAGAGTCGAGGTGTGGCTGGAAGTAAAAGAAAGACCATGAAACATTATCATACGAAAGTGGTGTAATCCAATGAATCCATCTATGTAACCTGTGGGGAGGAGGAGATGATTACACATGATACAGATCAGCAGTGTGCTCACAAAATAAAGCAGTGAATGGACTTGTTTCATGGATTTCCCTACAGGCTGGTAGAGCACATTTTATTGTACACTGTGAACTGTTTGAGCGCCAGGTGGCCTCCTCCCAAGTCAGAAGGAGAAAAATTCCCTCAAAGCTATCTATCATATTTGAAAGTTCAGTTGCAGAGGGCTTAGTACAACTTACAGCTGAAATTCTTTAGAAAGGCTAATAATCCTGATGTGGTTGATTGACAAGGTGTAAAAAGAGAGACTGGGGTGGAGGATCAAGGACAAACAAGTAACACTGACAGCTTTTATCAGCCAGTGGGAGCTAATGTTACAGGACAGACATTTCTCTGAGAAACTGTTTGTATGCAGCTAATGTATGTTATGTTTGTCAGAACAACAGAATTATGTTAGGTGGCAGCGGGGAGGTAAAAATCATTCATCTGCTTCATTTAGTGTTGACATGAAAAGTGACGCATGGTTGAAATCTGTAAGTTCTGCATATAAATTGTGATTCTGAAGTTGTTTTTGTTAATGAAATGCTCTTAAATTGACTGCATGCCTCGTCATCATTATTAAAATTACGTGTAATAACACACGGGCGGATGCTCTACCAACTGAGCTAATCCACACCCCAAGATTAGAGTTATTTCTGTAATAATAACTAATTCTTTAATTTTTCAGTGAGTTAAATAATGTTTTTGTGTTATTGACCAAAGAAGAAGTCTTAATAAGAAGCAGATCATTTTGACTCACCGAGTAGCCTAGGGAGACCATAAAAGAGGTTACTCTTTCCTCTTACATAAGAAGAATCTCTTCAATATTCAAACATATGTTACGCTCAGTTACCTCTCCTGTGAATGACTAAAGGAAAGATATAGATTTTTCTTGTTGGTAGTTGTAACAGTGTAAATGTGAGAATCATTAACCCAGAACCCAATAGTCAGATGTGATTATCCTAACCTGAGCAGGGTGTCGGGTGTACAGCTGTCATCATGAGACACCCTGTAGCCCACCTCCAGACCCAGACTAAGGTCCATCTCATCTGCCACGCGCAGGGCCAGACTCACCGCTGCCACTGAATACGGCTGTGAACAACACACCAGGCCCTGAGAAAACTCATAGGACAGAGCATACTCCACACACCACTGTGGCACCTGCAGGAGGAAGAGAAGAAAAGAAGAAAGACAACAAGAGGTGAATGGGAGGAGGAAGTAGGAACACAATACTGCGGACATGAGTAACTACACATAGTTTATCTGACGCACTAACAACTTACTTCAAAGATAAGTAACATTTGTAGAACAAACTTGAACATGAAGGTGAAGGTGAAATATGGTTGCATATTTCCATATCCAGCATTCATTTAGAGCAGTGTTTCTCAAACTTTTTCAGACCAAGGACCACTTTGTCAAAAAAAAAATTTTCAGGGACCACCTGACCCCGTCTTCAGCCACCTATCCATCATTGTTTCCCATCCTCTCCGTGCCTTGTTTTAGTTAAAGTTCACAGCTTTTGCTGCTCTTTTCCTTGCTTTCTTTTCCTTACTTACTGACGTGACAGCGGAATGATTTTGTCTATAGGAGACGCCGTGGTTGCTTAGGCAACAATTTGGGCACTGCTAATTCAGATTTATCTTCATATATCCATTATACATATTTAAAAAAATATTTGTCTGCATTTTTGTTCAGAGAACAAATTCGCTTTACACTTCAAATAATGTTAGGTAGGACTAGGGCTGATATGGCCTGTAACCAATATCTCGATATTTTTAAGCTATAACGCGATACACAATATATATTTCGATATTTTTGTTGTTGTTGTTTTGTATTGTTTATTTCTAATAAATATTGTCATTATTTCCATGATAGCATTGTAATTGCTCAGAATCAACGTAGAACAGTAGATTTACACTTGCTGTGAGACACACCTCTTTTATAGCATTTTAACACTTGTCATATTTTTTATGAATTTTTAATACATTTCATGATGTAAATATGAGCTTTAAAGCTCAATAGCTTCCAGGTCCTGTGACCTATTGGCTCAAAATCAGTGTAGAACAGTCGAGCTACACCTGCTATACGACACACACTCTTTTTTATAGCATTTTAACACTTGTCATATTTTTTATGAATTTTAAATATATTTCATAATGTACATATGAGCATTGAAGCAGTGCAGAATCATACTTGGCATATGAGACACTTTTTTAAATCAAATTTTAACCATTCTTCATATTTTATAAATAAACGTTTAATACATTTAACACCCACGTTTTATTTTGAAAACCGAAAGTGTCCACACGCTGCAGTAAGCTAGCGCTGACTTTCCAGTTTTTTAAAAGTGTTTGCCATAAAGTCGGCAATAAGGGCGCACTTGAAAATATTGGAGCAGCTGACGTGACCACGCGAAAACGAGAGACGGCGTGACCGCAGCTGTTTTTCTTCAGAACCAAGTCGTCCGTCTCCATCTTCAATTACCTCACTTGGACTCTTGGCTTCACCTCTCCTCACTTGATACAGAAAGTACGCATGCGCGCAGGGGATGTTTCTGGGTGGGCGGGGCAGTGTGCTGCGTGCTGTGAGCAGCAGGAGTGAGTGACAGGCGAATCCCCGGAGAATTAAATGCAGACGGCTTAAAACATTTACGTGACAAGTACTCGATGGTCGCGATATAGTCATTTCATACATCTCACGTAGAACAAGCCGCGATATATCGAGTATCCCTAGGTAGGACTCCACAAACTTGTGTGGGAAATTCGAATATTTTAAGAGATCCTCTCACGGACCACTTGAGGTCGCTCGCGGACCACTAGTGGTCCGCGGACCACACTTTGAGTAACACTGATTTAGAGTAATGTTTGTGTCCACCTAATGGATCTCAATATTAACTCTCCTTTTGGTTTTCAGCAGGGAAATATCTGGACACAGGGATGATAAGAGCAGTGAGACTGAACCAAAGCTGTCAAAACAATAAGCTGAACTGAGATGAAACAGCTCCAGATCCTACACTTCATGTCAATATCAAACCAGCAAACACAACGATCCGGCATCACTTTGTGGAGCTAATGGGAATTAGAAATGTTGGTCCAAATGATCACATTAAAATTAAAACTTATCTTGAGCCCAAAGGTCAAAGTGACAGTGCTCTAACGTGAGTAGAAATAAAGGTCAGCAGAATGATAAAGATACACAAAGTAAAAGGAGAAAGTGTTGTGACTTGGCGGTAGCATGAACTGTGCAGATGAAGGTGCAAGAAAGGGGAGTGCAGAGAGTTTCTTGATGAAATGAGTGTTCAGGTTACAGCACAGCAGTGGAACTCTGATGGTTTAACGCTGTCATTCATTAGCCTGAGGGGAGTGGAGCTGAGGAGCAGGTGTAATGATAACCAGGCCAGATACAAGGGGACACATCTACTATA
This sequence comes from Collichthys lucidus, assembly GCA_004119915.2. Lineage (NCBI taxonomy): Eukaryota > Metazoa > Chordata > Actinopteri > Sciaenidae > Collichthys > Collichthys lucidus. The sequence goes on along the minus strand of CM014093.1, from coordinate 3,383,388 downwards.
AAGACAGGAGTGGCACATTCTCCTGGCTTTCTTCTTTACAGTAATATGTTCACATATAAAATGTTTCTCTGTCTGGGCTTAATATTCGACAATGTCATTACAAAATCAGGCCGGTGTCCTTGTTGTATATATCTAAACTCTTTTGACGCAAATTTCTTGTCCCCTCTCTACTGTCTACTCTTTTTCTACTAAAAGAAAAACAGATCAATAACCAGGTCAATTCTCTGCAGTCATTATGCTGCTTTCTGCAGCATGAAAACAACTTTTGGTTTCTTCCATTTATACTTTGACCTAATTAAGACTCAAAATGGTCAAACTGCACGGTGGCCATGAGAGCTCCACATACTGCAAAATTATATAAGAAAAGCAAATAGACAAACACAAAGCACAAAAGGAAACATCTTTGAAATCTAAGCAGTCGCCTGTGTGTCTGGGTGTTGTTGGATCTTAACTTCATCTGTAGATGAGAGATGAACTAAAGCTCTTTTCTGAAGTCTTTCTGAGCCCTGATATTATGGATTGTAGATGGTGAAATCCATAGACTCACTGTAACTGTGTGTTGACACACGTTCTTAAACTGTTAGAATATTTGCAATGTTGAATCATGCTCCATCCTTGCTTGTGACCTTTTGAGGATCTTTCTTACCTGATCATGATAATATGAGTGTTATCAGTGAACCTGTTTACATGTTTTTTTTGGAAAGTGTTGCGGTCATCAAATTCAGAATTATTATATATTTACAAAAAACACTAAAGTTTATCAGTTTTAACATTCAATGTATTCGACCTGTATTTGGTTTACATTTTTTACAGTCTACCAACTTTTCAGGAATCTGGATTAGACATAAAGATTGATTTTGAGAACACTGTCCATTTAAGAATATCAAAGGTTCACGTTAGAGTTTGACCTGGATGATCACACTACAGGCCCTGGGCGACTGGTTCCTGGTTACCTGGGTGCTTTTTCCCGTTCCACTGGGTGCACTGATCAGCACCATGTTGTTGCTTTCCAGGTGCTCCAGCAGACTCTGCCTGAGCCTCCATATAGGAAACTGCTGTCTCTCTTCCAGCAGGGAATAGTAGCGTGAAGAAAAGGGCAAACCGTCGTACGGGTTCACTTCTAAGTCTCCCAGCCCGTCCTCCTCCCCTCCTCCTCTGTCTCCTTCATCGTCCAAATCCCCGGACAGGAGGGATGACAGGGACAGCGAGTCGAGGGCCGTTGAGGGTGGCTGCCTGGACCCGGGGGAGAGGGGGGTGGTGGAGTGTTTTGTTGGTGGTGATGACATCATCTGCGGGGGGGTGGGGATAAGGACGGAACGAGGGCCGGGTTCACAGAGGCCTGAGATCACCTGCAGGGAGACAGAAACAGTAATATTGATGGACAGAGAATCTGACGTTGGACCAGCAGGACATTAGACACATTAGCTTTCAGAAAGATTCCAGAGATTGCAGTGCTGATTTAGCCTTTGACCTGCAGCTGACAGTACAGTCAGAGGAGGCACTAGTAGATGAAGGAGACCTCGGAGGCCACACTACATGTCTCCACCAAACAGGCCCTTCACAGACACAGACTGGTAGCATGTTTGGTATTTAGCTGTGGAATGCTTGTCTCCACCCAGATGCCACTAAGTGTGTGTGTGTGTGTTGGCCAGCTGCAACAGACATGATCTGTTCAGAGAGGAGCCCGCAGGCACTTTACTGTTGTTGCTTTACTTACGTTGAGGGCGAACAGAAAATCACATGAACACAGAGGCACATGCTGCAGAAGCTGCTCCAGGCTTCTACCTCACTTGTTGTTCATAAACTAAGGGTGTGACATATGAGCAAAATCTTTGCGATACATATTTTTATATCATTGATTGTTTTAATTTAACCAGTATATTTACTGGACCTTAAACTAAGAAACCTTTGGGTTTTTGGCTAATCAAGTGAATGAAATTGCCATAAATCTACATCATTCTCAGATGTAAAGGATCTCATCTGAAGTGCATGGTGCAGATACAATCTAGTCTAGCTCCACTTTTGTGAGCTAAACAGCGCCTTATCTGGACATGAAGTAAAGTGTGTTTGGTCATCTCCCATTCCCTTTAAACGTCAGATGCACCCACAATACATTTCTACTTAAACTGAAGAGGTGACGGCTTCTCTGCTGAGGAAACAGGGCTGCTCCTGTGCTCATCCTGCCAGCTGTAAACAGACATGTGTAATCTGCTGTCTGATAATTGGGAGACTAATGCTGGCTGTCCCTGTGCACTCACAGTACCTGCTGTAGAGTGACTGTGATTATGCAGAGGCCTAACAGCTGATCACTTCATGTGATAGTGAACTGGATGATCAGAAGACATTTGAAGATGTGTGGCTTTATGTTTGGAATCTGTGAAGAACATTTTCCCTTATTTTTAGAGACAAAGATTAAAGAACTGGGAATGAACAGATTAATAAGTGATGAAAATAACTCTGACCTGAGACTCAATGTCCCGTCACCAAACATGAGAGGACTACTCTATACTTTCAGCTTGGAGAAAGTCCTCTTTATAAAAAGCTCTGATTTTGTATTAAGGCGAAATGTTTTGTACATGAAGAACAACACACACAACTGACAGACGGAGACAACAAAGCTTCCCATTCTGAACAGTGTCTGATCCATTGTATGACACACAGCAGGCTGCTGTATTAAGTCACGCACATTGATGGAGGAACGGTGAATGGAGGAATATTCATTTGATTTTCTTTTTAGAATCACATTGTACACTCCTGTTGGAACACACATGCACATATAGTGGCAGATGCCTAATATACACAGCAGCGATTGATTTCTCCTAATGTCCACGCAGCTGTCTGAACGCTGTGCTAGGTTTGGTTATGCGTGCTGTGGAGCAGATTTTCTTCAAGGATCTCTCTAAATCTGTCTCTTTTCAGAATTCCTAAAATTCAGTCTCAGGCTCCTTCAGCTGAGAGCACGACCCCTCACACGATGCCACCACACCATACTTCACTGTGACGGTGCCATTAGCAAAGTGATGAACTTCAACTGTCTTTTATTCAGAGACAGCTCATGTCTAGTCTCTCTAAAGACCTGACTGATGGACTGAAGGTCTGCAGACATTCATCATTAGGAGATGTAGAAAATGCCTCCAGCATCTTCAGTTCTCTGAAGACTGGTATTCTGAACAAATGACTGAACGGACAGACATAGTCTTGTTAGTCCTTTTGGGAGGTTCACTCTTTGAAATGAGATCCAGTGAGCCACAGTAAAGAAGCTCCTCGATCAGCAGAGATCAGCCCACTGTTCTCCTGAGCGATGAATGCATTAGTAATGTTTTTATAGCGCTCCTTGGGTAGAATTACAGCACTGTCGAGCTTATCATGTATCATGTTTGCCGAGACTGTAGACATTTTGTCTCCCCTTGCTATTTCCACATGGGTGGAGCCGTAAAATCAGTCTGTGTGCAGGTCACTGTGGACAAAACAAAGGATGCTGTGAAAGTGAATATGCGCCCTTTTCTGAGTATTACAACAGAGAGACTTGTTTACTACATGACGACTAAAACTAAGTGGAATTTTTGTTAAAACTACAGTGTAAATATGCATATGACAGCAAAACGGGGCAGAATAAACCCTCTGTGTTACTGCTGTCTGTCCTGGCTCTGTCTCACAACTGGACTCTCCTTCTATCAAAGTATCGTTTCAATTCTGCCAGCAGCGACGTGTCTGCTGCCAGGCAGCCAGAAATAACACCCAGACACGCAGAAACGAGCGAGTAATGTTCCACAAACACCACGTCATGTGCGGCGCCGTGTCCTACCTGTGAGACATGTCTCTGTGTGGACAGGTGAGGTGAAAGGTGGAAGCAGCCGGAACAGTCCGCCCTCAGTCCCGCCGCTGTTGTTGTGTCAGCTTGAGCTCCTGTCTGTCGGGCTCGCGGACCAAGCCTTCACATACCGGACAACGTCGGAATAAAGAGGCGAAAAACGGCGGCGGTTCGTCTACGGGCTCTCTCCGCCAATATTCATCGGTTGTGGTTATTCCCCGGCTGCTGACAGTGATAATAAAGACGGAGGTGTTGACTGGACGCTTCAGCCAGTAGCCGCCATGTTTGGCTGTTTAGCTGTCAAATCTCGCGGTACGTTCAGGGCTCCTCGGAAAATCCAGCGGTCAGCAGCTGTTTGGGATGTTCGGGATCGGACAGAAGTTCAGCCCGACGAGCACCGGCACTGCTTATACACGTCTATTCAAACTTTAATTTATGCTTTGCATTGGGTATTTGCTTATTTACTATTTGTGTAAGGCAGACACTTCTTTGTGCTGTAACAGCAAAGCTAAAATATCATTAAAACAGTTTATTACAATGTAAGACTAGGTAGGGACGCAATAACTCTCAGCTAACTACTATAAAACCAACATCATGCGTCAAGTTCATCAAGTCACTACAACCTTCTGTATTATGTAATTATGTCTGGGGAGCTGTGGTGCCACCCCAAGGCACAGATCTGTTAGCACACAGGTCAAATGTAAAGCTTGTTCTGTACATTATTATATTGAAGGATTATCTTTTTGACTGGAGCTCCCAAACCATCAAGCTTCAAGTTCTACTGAGAGTCCAGCAGCAGTTGTCTTTGAAATTAAATTAGTGGGTTTATATCACTTCTTTGCATTTCTTTAATCATTCATACACAATATAGATTTCTTCACTGCAGACATCTTACATGTGGAAAGTAACATCTCCTTACTTGAGTCTATTTTCCGTGTTGTACTTTTTAGTTCAAAGGGAAATAGATCAAGGATTATATATTTAATTTAACTAGGGTCATCAGACATGTGACTCAAGTCTAAGGCAAGTGCAGTCACAGGTTATGTCAGGTCTATGTCAACAATGACAACATTTAAACATTTCATATTTAATATTTTAACTGTAAAGAAAGAAAAGTCACTGAAGTCGTCGTGTCTTAAATGAACCAAGATGAGTCTCTTCTGTCAAGTCACACAACAGTGACTCCAATCGACTCTAGCCACACCTCTGAGAGTTACTATGAATCATGTGGGTGTATGATATGCTGCATAGTTGTAGGTTACTCTACCCAACAGTTAAAGTTATAAAGAACTGACAGAAGCCATTGTGCGGCATGTGTACTCTTGCTCTTCACATTAATGTACATTTTGCTAACGTGCATGCTATGACAAGTCAGTCAAGTTGTGAAAAGGTCTTTTGCTCTTTATTTGAGCTCTAACTTTAATGAGCAACAGGGTTCAAATTTACTAAAACAAATGCATCCAGAATATGTTATCTGTAAGATAAGTGACCCTCCACAAACAGTGCTTTATATTATGCGTTATAATGTGCATTTTATATGGATTAAACTGATGTCCACTGACTTTTACAACAAGTGCCTAACAACATCACAAGAGCATCAGCTGTACTCCTGAGTGCTCCATGTCAATCAGTTACAGGAACTTTGTACGTGATAAAACAATATAGAACAATCAGACCTTTTTTTATTATTTCTGAGACAAACTTGTAGAAAACTGCTTGATTTTATACTTTTGCATACATTTACATTTGTGTTAAAAGTTGTAGAAGGAAGATTTAAAATTGCAAATAGCTAATTGGTTTGTTGTGTATGACATCGATGAACAAGTCTTATGACAATACAGACTAGAGTCCATCAAGGAGGAACAGGAGGCCTTTCTCTTCAACATTATTTCCTACATTCCGATAAAGAAGTGCAGAGATCGAGAAGGACGAGCTGTCAGAATCACCTGACCTCACCCACATACAGCTGAATGTCCAATCAGGATTTCTGAAATAAGAACTCGATCTTTCAGATGTAGCAAGTCCCTTTGTTTCTCCTGACTGAGCTCACAGACTGGATTTTCTCTCTCAGTCTGTCCTCCCAGTCTTTGCACCAGTCCGGGCTCCGCTCCAGGTTCTGATAACGGGTGGCCAACTCGTCCAATGCCAGCACCGCATCAGGCAGGTCGAAGGTCAGGCCAGCCCTTGTCACTGCTTCCTGGAACTTGGCAGGAGATGCTGTTGCAATGTAACACCTGCAATAAGAGTTTTAGTAATTAATGAGAGAACTGAATAAAGTGTTTGTCACAGTAAGTCCAGTAAAAAGCCAGTCTGTTGGACTTTGAGACCACAGAAGTTTGTACACCCTGAGGAGGTTTAGCTAGCAACACATTCTTCTGTGTCTAACAAATAAAGATTAGAACTGATCCATTTGAACAGGTAACTGGATGAATACAGCATGTTTGACCTGTTGAGTCCTGGACTGTGAGGACAGTGGTAGTGATGCCATACAGCCACAGCTGAGTGTGGACACAGCACGTACTGGTTCTCCTCCCAGCATCTCCTCATGGTCTCCAGGATACCTTCATCATTCACTGTTCCAGTTGATAAAATCTGTGACAGCTGCAAGTAGAACAGAGGGACAGATCATAAAAATAAAAATGACAGACACATAAGCAGTCAATGCAGTAGATGTTAAATAGTTGTTACAAGTCTGCGATGGTTTTCAGGCAGAGAGTGTCTGCGTGATTGTTGAAACTCCTCCATCATGGTCTTCACTGAAGCTCCGTCTCTGCCTAGCAGCAGCCAGAACACTCGCTCCATGTTGTACGGGTCCTACAGACCAGAGATCAAGCAGAGTGACAGAGCTTCCTAGAACATGTCAATACAACTATTCATCTGTCATGCTTCACATGTATGGAGGACATTTGAAATCATTCTGTCCACGTAAATATCTTCACACAGGCCAATAAACTTGTTCACTGTCCTCAGAGGATGAATCCTCATTTGACCCCTCAGCCTTTTCTTCAGTGCCATTGTTGGGATGAGATAGAATAGAATAGTTTTTGTACTGTTCTTTCTTGGTGTTTTTGCACAGATACATGTTATTATATAATGCAGAATTTATACCATAGGTTTGATTTGATTTAATTTGATACTATAGGTGTGTATCCCAGTGCACGCAATAACTATATACTCATTCAAACCTACTGTATGTAGACTTTGTGCTGACTGATAATAATGTTGGTGATGGTAATAAATAAGACGTTCACATTCATTCCACAGTGCGTCATGTTCTGCATATGAAATGAAATAATCTGATATATTTGTCATCAAAAGAGCTTTCTTTCTTCCACACTCCCTTAAAGCAGTGCTCCTCAAACAGTGGGGGCTAGAGCATGGATGACCATTACGGACAGAAACTAAGTTTAATTAATTTATGTAGAAAAAGAAACAAACAGGAGTTTGCAGATGCTGACCTGCTGATCTTTATTTCACTAGAATTTAACTGGGATTCCATAATTATCAGTGTAGGTGTTGATTTATAGTACAGCACATACCTGTTGATATCACCATCTCAACACTCGATGGATGTGTTATTGAGTTTACATTCTTTTATGGTCATTTTTCTGTCAGGACTACAGAAAAACTACTGGCCCTATTTTCATGACACTTGGTGGAAGGGTGAAGGACGGGCCAAGAAAGAGCACTTTCTGAAGTAGATCCAAAACATGGGGTGGAAACGGGGTTGTAATTGTAACACCAGTGGCTGTGGCAAATTGTCTGTGCCTCTGTTGCGCATGGTGTGGCGTACCTGAACACACATGACTGTAAAAGTGAAACACCTTGGTGGAGGTCTGCACTCTCCAAGTGCACATCCTACTTCATGATATAGCGTGATGATGCACTACATACTTTCTTAAGAGAGTGAGTCCAGGTCACTTCTATTTTGCCTCGTCTACATTTACTCTGATAGAGAGGTGTGGAGTTTGGAGTGGAAATGACCAAAGAAGTGAAGACTAATCTCTTCAGTTTCTATAATGTTGTCTTCACTATCAGTGAGCTCTGCCTGCAAGGTCCTCATGGATCTCTGTAGCTGACAAGTCCTGATGTGTAGTTACATTTCCCCTGGTTCCAGTCTGGTAATAAACTAAATTAACCATGTCGTAGATCCAGCTCTATTTAATTTTTTTAACCTCAATGTGTGGGTGATCAATGTCTCATTTGTCTAACAGGGTTACCTGGATGTCTATGGCAGGGGCCAGAGTTTGGGTGACATTAGTTGCCATGGAAAAGTCACCGGTGGTTATCGTCCTGTGCACTATGTCGTTTGAATTCACCATGGCAACCAGCTTGAGGGGCAGTCCCATCTGCTTTACAATGTAGCCAGCTTAGACAGACAGACAGAAATGAATGCTAAAAACAATAATCACAGCCACATTTAACTCATTCTTTTTATTTAACATATAAATGAATATTACAAAAACTCTAAGATTTTTTGAAACTCTAAGATTTTTGTTAAATCTGTATTGATAATTGTCTCTTTGCACTCTCTGTTACTTTTTGTCTTTCAGTTTATTTGTTGTGTTGCTCTCTCTCTCTCTCTCTCTCTCGTCAGGAAGGAACTTCTAAAAATCTCCTTGTTTTTTTTAGCTGTACTTATGTCTATATCTGTATGTCCACTAAGAGCAATGTGAAACTAGAGACAAATTCCTTGTGGGCATACACACCTGACCAATATGCCATTCTGATTCTAATGTCACTGTACTGTATGTTTGCTTGTTTATGATTCTCAAATGTGAAAATGAATTTGATTTTGTGTCAGCTAAAGAGATTTTTAGACTCTCAGTCTAGTCACTCTTTATCTGAGCTTTAGTAAATTGTGACATGAATTTATCAGAAATCTTGACATTTTATAGAACAATGAAAATGTGCATTAATGAAATCAACTAAAGAAGTTACTTTCAAAAACTATCTCTGCGGGTTTAAAAGGCTGCTCTGAATAGTTTGGTCAACATGCTCAGACTCGATTCAAGAAAAACTTTTCTTTTGTGACTCTGCTGGAATCTACTCTAACTGTCGTTACTCACCTTTCAAGACAGAAGAAACTCACCTGCTATGTTTCCCGCCCCTCCAGTGGGCACCACCACCTCCAGCTCGGGCAGGTCTCCGTCAGCCTTGGCATACTCCATCCCACTGAGCTCCAGGTAAGCATAGATGAAGTGGGCGAGCTGGACCATAACTCTAGACCAGTTGACTGAGTTGAGACTCATGAGGCCATGAGACTTGACCAGCTCCTGGTCTGCAAACAGACTGCGCAGGGGCTGGTCTATATCATCCGAGCTGCCATTAGCTGCAGAGACAATGACACGCTTAATGTGGCGGCGGGAAAACTGTTACAGGAAAAAAATGGTTTCTTTTTTGACTAAAGAACAGTCCTTATTTCTGCAGACTCTTTAGGTTAACCTGCAAACACATGGATGTTATCCTCCAGGCAGGTGATCATGTGTTTCTCTTGGACTGGAGTGATGCGTCCACGGGGAAAAATCACCACCACATCCAACCCACTGAGACCTTTTGCACTCTGGATGGCTGAGCCACCAGTGTCCCCTGATGTACCTGGAGAAGAAAACCACATTAATCATCTAACCTTTCTTAACCTTAACCAATCCTAACCTAGTAGCCCAGTCACAGCTCTACCTGTAACCAAGGTAACAGTAAGAGTCCCACCTGTTAGTTCAAGAAGAGTCAGACCTTAAACTAGTTTAATTTAAATGTGACATCACAGGTGTTAGCTCCTACCTACAACAACAGTCACTCTGTGATTGTCTTTTCGCAGGAAGTAGTCGAGGAAGCGCACAGTGCAGGTCATAGCCAGATCCTTAAAGGCCAAGGTTTTTCCATGGAAGAGCTCCAGGACTGACAGACCCTCCTTCAGCCGGGCGATTCTGACCACCTCAGGCACAGAGAAACCAGAGAGGGCTTCACCCACTAGGACTGGGAGAAGACAAAGGATGAAAGAGAGGAAATTCTATTCTTGAAATATGTTTTCATTGTTTTTAAATGATTTGGGGGTTATTTGATAATTTTTCTTGTTTCTTGTCATATCAAATGAAGATGCTATCATGACATTGTGTTTCACCAACTCACCCTCCAGGTCCTCCCTGGGTATCAGCTGAGGGGGGATGAACAGCGAGGCAACTTCCACCACCAGTTTGGTGTAAGGCAGCCCCCTCCAGCCTCTCAGGATGTCTGGGCTCAGCACGGGCAAACTCTCTGGCATGAACATACCCCCGTCTGGGGCGTAACCTGAAAACAGCACATCCCGGAAGCCCCATCCATGGACCCCACCCCGAGTACTACAGTACTGCATTGGAAAAACCTGCGAATGGAAACTGGAGTCTTATACACACACTTCTACATGCTACTCATCTTTCAATCAGCCTACATCATCTGCACTTCATCGCCCTAAATACTTTTTTTTTTTTTACAAACTCTAGCTTAAATGTTTAAGGCAAACTTTGAAACCATCTACCATTAAACCTTGGTACTGGTAGGCTCAGGGACTTCTTCTTCTCTCTAATGTCAGCTCTCTGATAAGATATTATATGCCCCTCCAAAACACAGTACATGGATGGGGCATCACAAAGGTGCAGAAAGGTATAGTAGCTCCAAGAACTATCACACTTGCATCTAATCAGGCTGGATTACTAACTGCCCTGGGGTCAACAGCTTCAAAGGGTCCTGAAAGA